>JANTEX010295694.1:0-11128 GCA_024741295.1 Macrocera vittata | reverse complement strand
TTGCGGGGTCAGGCGTTTTGAAAATTAAATATTTTCCTATGACGACCACCCCTATTTTTCATTATGTTTTTCAATCATATGATAAATCTATATGACTATAAATTCAATTCATCATATACCCATATAAAAAAACAAGTATACCTAAGAAAAGCCTAATATGTATAAGTATATACAAGAAATTGGAATCATACAAATTTGTGACTTTTCCCTCGAACACTGTGCGTGTGTATATTTGATCCAATAAAGAAATAGATGGTTGACATAAAACCGATTATTATATTTTTCTGACACATAAAGTTTTTTGTAATATGTGGCAGTTTTACTATATTGATTTCTCATATGCTATAGATATTGATTTCTCATATAGATACGACAGGTTGATACAGTTGTGGATTTTCTTCCGTATATACATTAATATGTTCCTTATTTCTAAAATTGAGAGATATTAAAAATGGCTTTTAAGTTTGCCCGATTTTTTAAATAAAATAATGGTTTTATTGATTTTTCGATTATTTGAGATTTTGTGTAGCGACCGGGCAACGTTACTTAAAAAAACTTTTATTCACTTGATCAACTTTAAAACACTTTTGGACAGCCCTAATGTACAATTTTACATTTACGTCTAATTACGTTTGAAACAAGATAAAAACCCACAAATTTGAATGAAAATTGACAAAGTTATGCTTTTTTTGTGAATCCTTGCAAAGCTATCGTATACGTATACATTAGGGGTGGTCGATATATCAAATTATTTTATTTTCAAAACGCCTGACCCCGCAAAAAATGCATATTGAATAAATAATAAAAATTTAATTTAATTTTTATTTTGTCATCTGCCCGACATCTGCCGCCTCGCCAAAAACTGTGTTATCTTCTTAAACTTTGGTTCTAATGATTTTTTGTCTGAGAAAACTTGTAAGAAATTTAATTTTACATAATAAATGTATTAACAGTTTTTCTGTATCTCAAGTACAACTGACAATTTTGCTATATTTATAAGACGCCTGATCTACTTCGCCGGTAATGCGTTTTTACACTGAAAATCGATTTTTCAGATTGTGGCTAAACGGGTCGTGCGCGATAAATGAATATAATTTCGCCCATTTCGGCCAATTTATTTCGCCTTAAATCCTATTTTCGCTTAAAATGGTTTTATAATATTATTGCATGGCATTTCGAAAATAAAATATTTTGCTATATCGACCACCCCTAACACACATATTACGTATTTTTATTGAAATTTAAAGTGTTTATTTAATATCATAACTTTGTCAATTTTCATCCGAAATACATAGTTGGTTTATACATTTTTCGAAAGGTAGTTAGGCGATGCAACATTGGACAGTAAAGTTGTCCAAAAGGGTTTAAAAGTTGATCATATTCAAAAATGCTTTTTTCTACTTTCATAATCAAAAAATTAAAATATACATCATATTTTATTTTATAAATCGGAAAAAAAATATTCAGAAGCCATTTTCATTATCTCACACTTTGAGAAATAAGGGATATTATATAGTTAAAAATTCATAAAACTTTGAAACAGAATTTTTATAATATCTAAGAGAGTATTGTTTAACTAAAATAACAATGCATACGAAATTTAATTAATTAAATAAAATTCTGCCTAAAATCCTGTAAAAAATACCGTTGAAACCCCAAGCATATAATCAAAAATGCTTCGCAATCGAAGATTGACATTTTATTGAACAATTATTTTATTTTATAGATTATTTTCGAAGAACAACATTTGTAAAGGATGTAAAAATATGCTGAACATAACCTGTTTAAAAATATATTTCCCACAATACAATTTTGATCCGGAAAATTTCTTAAATGTAAATATGAGGGTAAATTGTTTTAAATATTCCATCGTAAAATATTCACAGCTGGTTTTAGAAAAAAGCCTGGAAAATAATGATTTATCCTACTTCTATAAAAAGTTAGTTCTTCTCTTCAGAGAAGAGGAGATTTTAATATGATTCGTTAAACTACAGCTATATACATTTTCAGACTTAAACAACATTTTTTAAGGGTCAGGGTTAATTTATTCCCGGTTTATATACATAAATAGCTAAATTCGAGTAAAAAACATGCACACATTGTACTTCTTGCACATGAACTTGTTGGCCGTCACTAATTAATGACCACATCTTTCATATGTTTTATATTTATTGTTACGTCTTTTATAAATATTAAAATATGTTATCATATATTAGCATCGATAATTTTGGGTAATTTTTTTTTTCAATGTCTTATTACTTTTTTAGCCTTATAAAAATGTATTCGCCATATTATAGTGATTCATTTAAAATCGCGTATGCTTAAAAGCCTATTTAATAAACGCACACTGCTAATTATTATGCCAATGATCTTTTCTTGTAAATTATTTTCAATTTCTTACACCATCTTTTATACGGTTTTGGTTATACATGGCTTACCTGGGAAAAAACTACCTCTTACAATGATTCACACATTTATTATGTTGTTCCTATATATGTAAACTAATAATTTTATAGTAGGCAAGTTAAGCGAACCGGAAATAAAAAAAAATAAAACTAAATACTTATTGCAGACTTTTGTTGTTAACTTGGATGTTACATATAAATATATTTATCATTTCCATGTTTTTTTTTAAATATGTATGTATAAGTGATGATCTGATGAGTAATAAAAAATATATTATTTAACCTGGCTGTATAATACACCATATTCATACATATATTATATATATATACACTGCACCTCAAGCTCAACTCAAAGTATATTCAAATAAAATGGAAATAAATAAGGTGGTTTTCATTGTTACCATTATAATTGTAATAAAAAAGGACATCATATCACATGTTCCATACGATAATCAATTATTTTAATTTCATGCATAAATTTCGAATACGAATTAATTGCTCTAACAACATCAAACTACATATATACATACAAAATATACATCTTTACATTCCATATCAGGCTGTAGGCTTTTTCTAAATTTTTAACCACTTGCAATTAGTCCAATTTTGGAAGCAATTTTACCTTATAATATATGTTTGGTTTTTCGGTTTTCAATTTAAAGCTGCGCGTTTCTGTAGTCAGCAGGTGCTATAACAAAAACATTTTGATCGATATTAATTTTTATAACACTAATAGTGCATGCTTTTCGACATATGGTTGAAATTGCAAATATTACAATCGATTACAATGTTATCGTATATAAATAAACATATACCTTTTACAAAAAAAAATATTGAAATTAAATTTTGGCACGCAAGTTTCTTTTTATTGTGCTTGTTATTTCACCATAAACTATATAAATATTGACCAGAGAGAAACACGTTTCAAAATGATTCCATCTGTTAATAAAATTGGTTGTAATTGCAGATAATACATGAAATTTATTATATGCATTGCGTTTATGACTTATTTGACACTGACAAACAGACATAAGGGTTTTAGTTTTTTTAGTCCAGGGAAAAATAAACACTAACCAAAGTGTAATTATAATTTATTTGGCTGCAGTGCTAGAAGAATTTCGAAAAGTTCTTCCCCTGACGATTTTCACCTTAACATATAATGTAACAGAAATTTTTTGTTGTCCAAATGCAAATAAAAAAAAAACAGAAAAAGGAAAGATAAGGAAGCGCTTTAACATTTTCGCCCGTGGAGGAAATTAATTGAATAATTATTAGAAAATAACATGTCGTTACATTACTGTTGGATTTCTGGTCACTGCCGGTTGTTTCTGTTTAATTCTGCTCATTAACATACTATTCGTGTTAAATTTCGTTCGGATTCCGATAACGACTGATGTCCACTTTGATAATTTTTTGGTCATTGCTGTTTTCCGGTCACTTCTGGTCAATGTTTGGATTTACTTCCTGTTTTCATTTAGTCACTTCCGGATGTTTAGAGCTAATTCTTTTAAGAGATTTGACTACTTCACTGAAAATATAAGTTTACGCAACTTTTTCCTGCAATTACGTAGGTACATGAAAGTGCTTAACGTCACTGTTAAATATAGTTGTCATACACACGAACGTCTGCAGCAGCTATAATTTTTAGTTAGGTTAGGTTGGCGGTGAATGCACCAATCATATGCTCTCTTGGGCCCATGGAAAACCAACTAGACCTACAGTTTTTAAGGTGCCATCCGAATCACCCGGCCTTAATATTATTTACAATATTATTTTTAGAATCCAATTATAATTAAATAACGTGACCAATTTTTCTTGCCGATGGTAAGTTTCCAACTCGAGACCTAGCAGTAACTAGACAATTGGTCTTTTGCATGCACGGCCATTCGCTGCTAATTATTAGTAACACAAACAGTTTGATTCGTTGCAAGAAAATGTTTGCCGTAAATAATCCTTTCTCGGTCTATAAAAGCATGTAGCGCCACCGTTTTAGTCTTCATATAAACCATAAAAAGAAATATAAGCCCGCATTCCTGTTGTAAATATTGTCAGTTCGTTAAGATGATACAAATTTCGACTTGCAAATTTTCAGAAATTAACAGTTAGGATTTTTTTTTGAAACATATAGATTCGATTAAAACCGAAAACACGTTTTAATTAAATTTTTAAGATACGCTATTACTTTAAAAATTATTAATTTGTTTTTGAATGGGCGGACAAATTTTTATCTTCGTTTTCGTCAAGCAATCATATTGCACTTTTTGTGCAGCAGTATTTTGAATGTAAAATTCACCTCCTATATATCGTATTTTAGGCATTACAAACAATATTTTAATTATATTCAAAATATAAAATACTATAGTAGCTTTGACCGTTTTTACATTTGTGACGATGAATATTTTAACTTTGATCCACCCTAGTAAAATAATTAGGGTAGCTGTTTATTTTAGTAGATATTTACTCTTTTATACGCCCTTTAAAGCCTGGAGACTTTTAGGTCCGATTCTATCCAGAATATTTTTAGCTCCATTTAATAGCCAGAAGACCAATTTGAAAATAATAAGGTTGGGGCGCAGTAGAACTTCCATTTTATTCTTTTAGTTTTACACTATAAAAGGGTGATTGACAAAAACTGGAAAATTTTGAGATAGAATTCTGAAATATTGCGTGTTGACATATTTTTTTTTTATTTTGAGTAAAATATACCAAGTAATATTTTTCAAAAAAGTTAACTCTTTCAGTACCACCATTACATAATCTGCTAAAGGTTAACTTTTTCGAGAAACTTTATTAAGTATTTCTTACTCATATTCAAAAAATATGGCAACATGCAAATTTTTAGGACTCTATCTCAAAATCTTGAAAAAATCAGTTTTTTATTTAGCACCCACAACACTCTCATACAAAAAAAAATATTCAAAAAAGTTCTTAGGAATTAAGTGTAGGTGCAATTAGTGCTCTTTTTTTATTACCTTATAAACAGCTATAGATTATTGTGGACATTTAATTTTTTTTTAGAAAAGTAGCCAAATCGGCAAAATTTACATTTAATATAAATATATTATTCGAGATATTATTATGTATATGTATAAAATTCATTGATATGGGTGCAAAACTGCTAATTTTAAGAACCATCTGAAGTTTTTATATAGGGCTCAGTGGAACTTTTTTTGATACTAGAATTTTAAAATTATCTGTGATGATATTTTATAACACCAAGCAAGCACTTCTTCAAAACATGTTTTAATACAAATATAAGATTTCTGCTGCGAAAAAGTTACTTTACTTATACCTATACAATTCGATTCAAATATTAACAACAACTCTATAATAAAGCTTTGCAAACTTGTATGTCAATCTAATTACTCTTTGCCTTACAATCGCAAATCAAATACTCAAAAATGCTAATAGTATGAGTATCTATCTATAGTTGTAACACTTGAAGTCTATTTTGTTTTTGGTAAAAATAGTCCAAGGCCAAACACTCATCTAAAACACACTAATTGCCCATTATTATGATTAAATTTTTGTTATACAACAAAAGCGGTAATATGTTTTTATCCACCGTGACCTATGATGTAAAGATCAAGATGTGTGATGTACCCTGGTCTGTAATCTATTATTATTAAATTATAACATTAACATTGACATTGTATAACATGCGTGGTTAACTCTTTACTGTATCCTAACCGAACCGTGCATTAGCTATTGTTTAATTTTTCTTTTGTATTTATAATTGATGAACGCGAACATTACGTCTAGAAGTGGAGCTTAAAGTATCGAATAATAGATAATTATGGACAATTTTAAAAAATGGTATAGATAGTTTAGTATAAAGCCAGTACAATTTTAGTGTCCAGTTTCGACACTTTGAATATTGCATGTATCTATTGGTAAAGTATACCATGTGGATTTTATTAATATATCTCAGTATTACCGATAAATCGCTTGTAAATATTACTAGTAATTTGTAATATTTACCAACTTACGGCATATAATGGTAAACTCTATGTGGATAATTGTATTATGTACTGAGATAGTATAATATACCGATCAAACGCTAAAATGTCATGGGTAAATATTACTATTAACTTGTAATATTTACCAAAGTGTGGTATATATTAGTAAAATAAACTGTGGTTGTTAATTGTATTCTGTAGAACAGTTTTTCTACAAGCAAACTATAAAACAGAGTCTTGTACTGATTGTAACTGTAGCTTGGTAAGCAGTAATTCTTTACCAATGTATTTTACAAACTCACCGTTTGCACAACGGTAATACATTTTATTCAACTAGTATGGCACTAGTATGGCACACGTGAATTCCAACGGTGCTGGCCAAGCGTTTAACGTCGGTATGATGCCTAATATTATTTTGAATTCATCTCAAACCTCATCACATTTCTTGAACGTCAGCCATGTAAATATCGGCATCATATTTCCCAAGATTGACCAATTTCGAGCGACTTTCGAGAATACCAATGTACATGATCGCTTAAAACCCATCATACCAAAAAATCAATTGATTTACCCGGTTAAAAGGTTTTTTAGAAATGATCGTTTCAGATGTCGTAGTGGTGGCGTAGCTATTTAAGTCAGGGAGAGATTAATTGATAAACATGTTTATTCTTCGTGCAATATCGGTGCAGAGATTACCATGGTCTAATTTTTGCGATGAATGATTTTCCTGTTCAACCATCAGAAGTCGCTACAATCATGGATCGTGATTTTGGCTCACATTGATACAAATGCCTTGCTTGAACATGCCTCCGCACTTGTCATGTAGATGAAATGGTTGATTGTTTTGTTGATAATGTCAGCATCCTTCTTTATCCCCACGCACCACTTATAAGTTTTACCAGGCGATTGATGAACTCGACTAGGCTTTGGTTTAATGAGACCATTAGAAGGGGTATTATCGAACGTGACCTGGCTTTTCGGCGCTACAAATCGACGAGACTAGAATCGGACATTTTGCGTTACAGAGCGCTTAGGCATAGATCAAACACACTTTGATTCGTGATGCTAAAAATTCATTCTTTCGAAGTTGAATTCATAAATTGGATCTAAGAATTGGTGGAAAAATCTTAGAAACCTCGGATTGATTTCTTCTGACGAATCTTTTCCTCCCTTTACTGCCTCCGACTATAGTGCACATATTTCCCGTTTTGGTGCTCATTTGTCGGACACTGCGGACTAATTTAGATTCACATTCCACGCTGGGTTCATTTTCGTTTCTGGTCTTAACACAGATTAAAGTGGTCAACGCTATGTATGGGGTCAAGTCAAATGGGGTCGTATTACTGGATGGTATTCCACTTAGATTCGTGAAGTTTATACTATCTATTGTTTTACCTGTTATTACTCACATCTTTAATTTCGTTTTGAGGTCGCCGTGCTACCCGTCGCGATGGAGGAAATCAAAGGAAATGCCTATCCATAAGAAAAATAGGATGCATGACTTGAAGGATTATCGTCCAATTGGCATCTGGCCGGCCATATCGAAGGTCTTTAAGCGATTGATGAAAAAACATATGCTTTCGTTTCTTGTGGGAAACAAATTGCTCGATGATTATCAATCTGGTTTTTGACCCGGATATGGTACTACTACCTAGGATATGTGAAAACATTCGTGGGCACTTGAACAAAGAAGGGCTACCATTCTTGTGTTGCTGGATTTTTCTCGTGCATTGGACACTGACCGAGAAATTTCGATTTTCTAATTCGGCTGTTGCTTTGATTCGCGACTACTTGATTGGCAGAAACCAGTATGTAAGTATTGGCGATACACTATCGGAAATTTCTCCGGTAGGTTCCGGATTCCCACAGGGATCGGTACTGGGCTCACTGCTGGATCTCGGCACCATCTATTTGCGGATGACGTACAGATTTTCTGCCTTTTGAGGTTTCGGGGTGCTTTCGAGACATTAACATGGACCTATTACTGATCTCTTCATGGGCGACTGAAAATGGGCTGCTGATCAATACTTTAAGATCCCAGGCAATTGTGTCAACTGGTTCACATCTGAAGGTTGTTGATGCTCCCGATCTGCTACTTGGCGGCGACCGAATTGTGTGTGCGGACTCTGTTAGGAATCTTGGTCCGAATATGAAAAGTCGTTGTACCTGGATAGACCACGCACGCTACATTTCATATTAGATCTTTTCACGACTCAGAATTTTGTTGCTTCATTGGCACCCAACACCACTTGCAACAAGGTGCATATTGGTAAAATCTAAAATCTCTTCTGGTTCCAGTGTTTACCTATGCTGTCGTAGCTTTAGCTGGCTCAATAAATTCGGAGTCGAAGATCATAACAGAAAGAGCATTCAGGTACGTATTGGTAGATACGAAAGCATTTCAATGTTCAATGATCACCGGAACGTTAACTTTCAAGCTTATTCGATACGGCGATCCTCCTTATTTTAATGATTCTATCGCTCATGGTACTTCATCGGGCGTGCTTACTTTTTTTTATTCCATGGCACAGAAGCTCAGCAATGAGCGACTCCTTCTTATCGTTTGACCATCGTTGCTCGTCCGTAAACGTTACTGTTTTCGAAAGTCGCCTTCAATCAATCTATTGAGATTTTTGCCGAACGGTTTGGTATAGTTGCTTCAGATAGTATTTTGAGAAGCACTGGGTATGGTCCATCGTATGGTGGCTGGAGAGCCGCACGGACCGTGTCTTTGCGTACAAAAATGTGAGTGCAGTTGTTAAACTGCCCCTGTTTAAAAACGCTGTAATTGAGTCTGTGGGTTCCAGCCAGACCACGTCTACGTTTATGTGTGCAAATCGTTAATTAGGCACCTGAAATGAGCCCAACGGTGTATTGGTGTGTTGGTTGATCTTTGACCGTTGACAAGGAAAACATTCACGTAAGGATTTTTTTTTTGCAAATTGGCCGCATAGATGGCCAGATACATCATTGACTCACCAATTTAGATATCGGCCGTATTTCAGGGTATGCCAGGTTATGCAGCTTTACCAGCACTACCTGCCTTATGCCCTTAGGTCCGAGGACCGCTGCTGCCTTAGACACATTGCCGTAAACATTAGAGGAACATTTGAGAACGATTAACGTTTTTAGTTTCAAATAATTTGGTTTCCGAGTCAAGAGAGCTGTTCCGAGTCGACCTCCTATTCCTCCGGCAATTAGGAGAAATCGATGTCTCATTTTTCGGCGATGCCGTCGACACGCGAGAGAAAATTGGCTACCTCATTGCGCTTCCCGGCTATGTGCCGGATATCGGTATTAAATTGACCGATGAAATCTAGTTCTTTTAACTGTCTGGGCGAAAGAAAAAAACAGTGGTTTGTGGTCCGAGTTGACTTGGAATTGGCAGTCCTCGAGCAAATATTTAAAGTTATCAATGGCGTCAATCTTTAACAGTTGATCATCTGGGCCGGGTGGTCCGACCAATTTCTTCCTTACACTTCCATAAATCTTGGAGCGCATGTCATTTTTGTTGTTGCTGGGTATTAGGTTTTGCAGTGACCGCTGAGATTCGATCCTGAACGGAATAGAATGCCTATAAAAATGCTTTGTTTGAAGGAATCTTCTTGATACCCGCACGCTGGTCGTTTTAATTTTTTTTTATGGCCTCGATTTTGTTGGGCGCTCTTTGCCGGTTTAGTAATTTTCCGTGTTAATTTCCAAATTATGTTTCTGGAGTCGTTTGAAGATTATTTCTGTGTGCCTTTTGTGCTCGTTTTATCGTTTTCTGCTGGCATAATTGCTTTGTTATGGTCTGCACGCTTGGCTGCCGCTAACAATTTTGCCCCTTATCGCCGTGGTTTTGGTAACACCGGAATACCCTTCGTTTCGGTGTGGTGTAATACCTAGGAATTAGCTTGTGCTGACGATGACACTGCTCCTCGATTAGATTTAAAATTAGACCGGTTAGCTTAAATTCACAGAAGATAGAAACATAATATTTAGTTACGTCAAATAATAAATTTCTTGAAAATTTCAAGCTTGTAAGCTTTAAGAAGCTCTTCTGGCTGCTTTCTGAATTTTTTCCGATCGATTTCTGGTCAGTTTCGGTCGTTTCTGCAAATTCAATCGAATTTCTGTTCATTCCCGCACTCATTTTTTATTACATCGGGCAACTTATATTTCATAAGATCTTGATTTTGAATACTTACTTAGTATTATATTTTGTATTTTTTTTACAGATACTCGCGTAAGATTTTTCAAGAACTTTGGCTGTAGATTGCATCTTTGTTATCTGTAACTTTGAAATGACCTTTGTGATGTATAGTTCAATATATGTTCGTCTCAGAACTTTAAATCGTTACCATAAATCTCTAATTTAAAATAACTTTTTTTTATCGATTTTTATATTTTAATTTCAAAAAAAAAAATGGTCGACTACATGCTCGAGAATATATATTCATTTTATATATACATATAAAAGTATAATCATAATGTGACCTCATATGGGCTGCTCTGCTCGATAACCGCGATATACGCAATAAATTCAATTCGTAATAAATTATAACCGCATGTCACTGTGGAATTACTTTGAATTTTTTTAAAAATCCAATTCTACATATATGTATCTACAATATTTTATCTTATTTACATATATTATTTATTGTATATTTTGGAATAAAGTATATTTTATGGAAAATTTATATTTCCATTGAAAATCTATGCAAACATATGCTCAAAAAAAATGTCATTATCATCAATAATACTCATTCGTTATGTTTTATG
>JANTEX010295583.1:0-11131 GCA_024741295.1 Macrocera vittata | reverse complement strand
CAGCTTCATTTAAATCTTGAAATAATATTATTATTATTAACTTCATTTCAGTTTCATTAAAATCCCATTGAAAACTTTAAATCTCATTGAAGTTATTTTCGGTTACCAGCCGCCATCAATTTATATCAACTAAAGTCGATTAGCCGCCGACCGCCCACAGGTTTTCGGTCACCAGCCGCCGTCAATTTGAATCGACTAAATTTTTCATCGGCTAAGGGGTCTGTTTATAACTTCCAATCATTGCTTTAATCAGATTCTTGCTTTTGTAAATCGTTGTAAAACGTAGACCACTTTTGTTGCTTTGGGTAGATTGAGCTGTTTCACTTACCATCATTGCTAGATTTGTTAAAAATTGGAATGTATAAATTTTTTAAAATTAAAAATTCAAATAGAATTACTATTTGTAAATTTTGTATATAATTGCTCATGATATGTGCTAGACAGGGTAAAAGTAAAGTTATATAGGAAAAATCATTGTTAAACCCTTAATATTCAACACACTATATATTATTTTTTGGCTAAAATTTCAGATGCACTTCATTGTTTGTGGAGGACTCGCGGACTTATGTTTTATTCGCGGAGGACTCACGGACTATTAACGATTTTCCATTTTTCGAATAAAAGTCTGTATACTTTACATTTTTTTTTTATTACTACCAAATTAGAATACTTTTCTAATTACATTAAATTCACAAACGATACGACGAGATATTGTCAATCAATTCGAAGACAGCCGTGTGAGTACCACTTTCGGGTCAAAAACCATATAAAACTATTTATAGAAAAGGTTTTGGGAATATAGAAAATTGACTAAACGCTTTTTAAAGGCCAGCTCAAAAATAGTATTAAAGGTTGCTAACACGGATATTTTTTGGTATCCGAAACAGAACTTTTAAAAAGTGAAGTAAATATTTTTTTTATAGAATACGTTGAGTCTTGCTACTTCTAGATTAGCTTCACCGAGTCAAAGCTCGAAAGAGTCATTTTGACGATTTTTTTTTAAAACGCCTGAAAAGAGAGTTTTTTTATTTAATAGCTCTAGATGGACATTCATCCATGGACACACTTTGCCTTCGCATGTTACTGGTTGTGTGACTGTTGACTTGAGTTCGTATGCAGAACCATTGCCAAAGTATTGACAAAGCAACTGTACAAAATTTTAACACCCATGCTGGCCATCTTGATCTATCAAATGCTGTGTTGAGGCTTCCGTTCACGACTTCACGACATCAAAGTTGAGTATGTTTTAGTGACGAATTCAGTCTCGGTACGAACGTTTAAGAGAAGATTTGTTACAATAGCATTGTGGTCACTGAGATCATTTTCGATTGTAAAGTTCAACGTATTTATTTCTTCGAAGAAATGAGAGCAGTTTGAAATCGCAAAGTCATGAGAAACCAGTAAATTCCTATATCTATTCGGAATACCATTTGGACAAGCTAGTGAAATGTTACGTGGATTGACATTAACATCACCGACGAATAGTAATTTGGAACCTGAGTATTTCTTCTAAGTTGGTTAATGGTAGACTCGCAAAGTAGCACTAGGCTTAAATGACAGCCTTTGGTTTAATTTCTTTAATTTTAATTCTGTGTCATCTCTGATTTCGATAGGCCGATGTTTCAAACTTTCACGAACATAAACCACAGCCACTTCCGTCTCTACATGAAAAGAACGCATTACAGACCGGTACATGTTACATCCAAATTAATTTTTGAGGTTCCGAATAAAGAAAAGAAATCTATCAGATCTCGCCAAATCCTTAATACTACATACATTAAATCCCAATATATTTAAACCACTAACAGAGTTAGTGGAATTTGTGATAAGATTATTAAACTAGTCGCCGCACATAAAGTACCACCAAAACCACACGATGGAATACTGTGATGTAAAGTCATGGTATGCACTAATTAAACTAAACTAAATAAAAACATATGAGACAATTTTAGCCACACTCAACTTACCCATCGTTTACTGCGATATTACCTCGTCCTCAGGCTACTCCTTAATGCGAGATGTGAAGTTTTTATTAGAATCAATGCGTATTTTTTGCTGCCTGTTTCCTAATGAAAATGATATCATATCTGGTCAAATGTGTTTTTAGAGGTTTACTTTACAGAAAAGTTTTGCCAAAAAAGCCGATCCCTATTAGAAATTGAGTATTTACACATAAATATTCTTTGCTTATTATCTGTATCTAAACTATAATTTGTGGACGATCCTGTTACGATACGAATTTAGAATTGCTTGTTGCATTGGATTTAAAATTCGAGTTGGTCGAGCGGCTGATTATCAGTGCGGCCTAGCACAGTGTTCGAAGCGTTCTTATTATTAGCGGTAGCTGCAGCATGGTTGACATTTGCTTCCCCATTTCTGACGTTTTTTTCGAATTTCTTTCCGTTGGACTGAATTTTATCTTTTTTTTTCGATCATTACTCCCAGTTTACTGGCAATGTTGATAACTATTCGATGAACGTCTTTACAGTTTATTGCATTCTGTTTAAAATTGTAGTTTCTAGTAACCACTAATTACTAATCGGCTTGTCGATGGTTGAGAAACATTACAATTTGCGTCAGAACCAGTACGACAGCCGACACAACGCCAATCAGTGACTCCTTGTTCAATAACTCTTAGGAGTGTAGTATTAATTTGACCACAAGTTGTATGACACACTTAATTGCAAATTACAAAATTGGTCCATTTCTGATTGTTGCGAACATTTTTTTTTGCATTGTACGCAGATAACCATTGTTATTATATATCATACGACGTTCACAACGCAATAATGTTATTATTTTTGAATTTTCCCTATACTTCTGCAGAAAGGATTGAACATCTTGCAACCTCATAAAGTAACCCTTTTAAATCTAGTTTAGCGAAATTCCTATGACATGGCCGAGAACTAAATTTGATAGGCCTATAAGTTTTACTTCATTTCTTTCAAAAGTCACGGAGAAAATAATTCTCAATTATATTAAACAGGGAATTATCCAAAACAACCTTTACCAAAAGAGCGAATTAACTGAAACTGCCCCATACGACCAAGCCTCAGAAGTTACCAACACCCTTCTAAACCTAGAAGAATCGCTTTATGCCTTCATTGACATCGAGAAAGCGTTTGACAACACTACGTATGATTTAATAGTAAGAACTGCTAACGAAAGAGGTCTAAATCACATAATTGTAAATTGGATAGAAGCAATGCTAAAAAGTAGGATAATAACGGCTGAAATATGTGGCTTCCGTCAAACTGTAATTGCTTTCAATGTTTGTGGCCTAGGCGGAGCTCTATCGATGTTGTTTTGGTCTTTGATAGTGGACAAGCATCTAAGAAAACTCAACGGATCTGAGGATAGTGCCCTAAATATAACTCACGACTGGTGTAAAAAAGAGCACCTAAAAGTACCTAATAAGGCAATGATAGATGCATTTAGTAGTAGAAGGAACTTAAATCTATTTTCAAAATCTATGGCCTACGATTATGATTCTCAACGGCAGTAAAATATCTAGGAGTTATCTTAGACTCTTAACTTTTACGTGGAATGCACAGCTGAATTATCAATAATTGTCTGTAGACGCCTGTTAGTAATAACATGGGGATTTAACCCAAAAATACTTATCTGGATGTCTACAATGATTGTTTAAATCAACCATAACCTATGCTGCCGCTATATGGTGGGAAAACTCTCGCGTAAGAACAGCTAGAATAAAACTTAATAAATTGAAAAGACTTACCTGTATATGCGCCTATGACTGCGGCCTTACAAGTAATGATAGGCCTCACTCCACTACATATAATTAAAGAGAAAGAAGCCATACTGTGTTCTTGGCCTAAAAATGTCAAGCCAACATGTGAATCACACAAAAGAAATTGAAACTGATAATATGAAACCTATCTTCTGTTCCATTTCGAACAAAATGGTCACAAAATATAACTTTGAAAGAACACTTCGAGTAGAAATAAAAACAGGGAATATGGGTTCCTGGCCAAAGTGGCATGGCTGCCAATGAATCAGCCGATGGACTTGCAAGAAAGAGGGCAGCCCCTCATTTTACTGGTCCAGAACCGTTCTGTGACGTTCCTTACTGCTCAAGCAAAAGAGAAACTATGGGAAAAAAAATCCGAGCACAACAGATATGAGAAGGATTGACGGGGCATATCTGGGCAAAATAATTCATTCTCTTTTGCTCTGACAATAAGTCAAATGATGTCCTTAATCTAAAAAAAATCAGAGTTAAGAAAAGTGTCTGGTCTTCACACAGGCCATCATGTCATGTCGTCTACACTGTAATCTATTCAAAATAAGCAGAGCGACTACTAAACAGTGTGGATTCTGTACCGAGAACGATGAATGTCCTTAACACATTCTAGGTGAATGCGGTCGATTAGTCACGAGACGAAGAAGATTTTCGGTGAATATATCCTTAATCACCACGAACTAACATGGTTATCTCCTAAAGACTTATTATAACAGACTTAGGTCTCTGATCTCAAACATTGAGCAGTAGATCTACTAATGTCGCAAAGGTAGATTAGGGCTTCTACTTTCTCCCCACAAAGTTAAAAAAAAAGCATTCAAATAAAAAAGTCATCTTAAATCTATCTCCATACAAATCCAGAAAACACATCGAGAGTATAGTTAATCGTTCAGCCTTCCAGGGAGATTAAAGTTTGACTCAGAGTTCCGCCACAAAGATCGTCAGGCCATTTACAGCTGGCATTTGACTTTCGACGGTGAACCGAGAGGCTTGTCTAGCGAGGAATTCTTAATCAGAGTCGAATTGCTGGCTAAGGTTAAAGACATCAAATTCGACCGTCTGAGCTAATACACAATCCAAGGGAGGGACCAAATCTTGGTATTGACTATTTGCAGAAAAGAAACTGGATTGCAATTGGTCGATACTTATTGGAAACCTAGAATGCGAGTTTCGGACTTAATGCTCAGATTTCGAAATTCTCAAGCGGATTAAATCGCGGTTTAGAAATCCTGGCAAATCGTTTGCTGATGGGCGATGCAAGACGAATTATTCCGAAGCACAATGAGAATGAAACAAAGTATGAGCAATATTAGTAAAACGTTAGTCAACGATTCTCTGTTCGACGTCGAAGTTGATATAGATCGGTAACTAGATGCTAGATGGGTCAAAATTAACACAACGGCTTGAACTGGAACGGTACCAATTGTGCCACCAAACCAATTAGGTCGGACATCTCGTCTGTTGGAATTGTGAGGGCATTGGTCACGTATTTTGGCGATGTCCAGTTGAACAATATAGCGAACGCATCGAAGGCAAAGACCGAACACCAGTGGTACTACTAACCGAACCATAATAAAAATGAAAGATTAGGACAATGAACCGAATTCTATATTAATTTACCGTTAATAGATAGATACGATAGTGGTGATACTACTCCGATAGTATAGTGATACTACTTCACATCATTTACCGTTGAGAGATAGCCCCGATAGTGGTGATACTACTACACATCATTTGTACAGGCCCGATTACGTGGCGCAATATATTGGAAAAATGGACGATCCGCTCAACCACAGGTCTTGGCCGCATGTATTCCAACGAATCCGGTTTGAAACAGCATTGATCCGCATTCATACGCAGTAATAAAAATAGTCGGCTGAAAGATTACCGGACTTCTTGATAGAGTTAAAGGCATTCATTGCATCGGATCGGAATCACTAAAACCTATTCAAAATCTCGGTTTAAAGTGGTCTAATATATTATCAAACGTTAACACCTCTGGCGGTAAGCTACAAATCATTCTTGGCTTTGTCAATGTTGATGTGTCAGAAAATTAACGAAGGGTTGTTGGAAATAACCAGAATATTGCCTTCATTCGCGGAACCGGTAAACATCGATGTCACGGTGCACACCATCAACTTTGGTAATGCAACAACAATCAAGCAACAATATAATCCCGTATCATCCTTGCAGTAATCGACTAAGAATTGACCAAAATGTTGTCGTTGAATATGATCAAATAAAGTGCCTGTTCGTAGAATTCACCTGTGGTAGTCGTAAATAAGGCGAACTGCAGCTAAGCTAGACTGTGCTTGAAATTACGATACTGAATGGCATCACGAAAAAGAGCACCTATTTAATACTGATCGTCGAAGGCCTTTTGAGACTTAAATCCAGTATCGATTAGAAAACGATATATATTTAGGAAGATCGATTTGGATGAGGCATGCAGAGTGGTGACTGCCTTTTCGGTTCCCAGACATCATTTCTACCAGTTTCTGGTGATGCTGTTAGGCCACTGTAATGCGCCACAGCGGTTGTGTCGACTAATGGACATGGTGATACCAAATGAGATCAAGCATTCTGTGTTTGTCTATGTGCATGATCTGTTGATCGCTTTCCCGGATATTGAAACACATCTTCAACTACGCGCTAAAGTGGCAAAACTTTTTTAGTCGGGCAAACTTGACCATAAATGTCGAGAAAAGTCACTTTTCTAGAGAGAAATTATGATTCTCATGTGCATAGTGAGCCACGGATGCATTTAAACTGATCACGATAAAGTTGTTATTATATCAAATTATCCACATCCTTGAAACAAACCAGGCGATGCCTGGCGGCTGTTTCGAATGTACGCCGACGAACTCATGTGCGAGAATCCGCTGGCAACGCTGATTGATGACAATCTGAAGTTTTTTCAAGACCGATACGTATATGAATATTGTCCGTCGAATCGATGGACACGACAATCAGTTGTCTGTTCTTCGTGTGGTTTTTAAACGGCTATTTGAGGTTATTGGCTAAGTAACCAACCGACGACGTGAAGATTGTGGGCGCCAGACGAACTTATTGAATCCGTCATAAAACATGGTCACGATCCACCGTCGGCTGCAAACAGCGGCATTGCTAAAATACTCGTAAAGATTCGATGCTATTTTATTGGCCAAATATGGGTCGAACGGTCTATTGATATGTGACGTCATGCCAAACATGCAAATCGGTTAAGTCACCCAACTTTAGACTACGTCCACCGATTGGTTCCCAATTCGTCATGTCGAGACCATGGCTACAGCCGTATACAGACCTAATTGATCAATCGCTCTAAACAGGGCAATACATATGCACTGGTTTTTCTGCGCTTCTATACAGAAACTAATAGTCTATTAGGTCCACTAATCCCATCATACGCACTATGACATTACAACTTTGCTCTCGTGTAAATGTCATTATGACAATCGAATTAAGTTGAGACAGTAATAATCCCCCTTACTTTTCTCGCTTCTGGATCTTAAGCCTCACCCTTCGCAGTTCTAAGTCAAACTTCTTCTCCATGTACCTTGCCGTTTCGTCTACTGGTCAAAAAGAGAAACAGTTACTGAGTGAACGAGTCAGTTTGACGTCTCAATTTTATTCTGAACTTCAACAGTGTAAAAACATTTTCGGTCGTTTTTCTTAAAGTTTTTCATACAACAGGAATCAAATCAACACCACTTTATCAACCGATAAAAATATCTTTTCTTTCAAGCAATATCGTAAGAGTGCGCACATCAATAGATCCGACCACCACAAAACCACGAAATACTCAAAAGTAGGAACACAGTAGCCTGTTCCCACATTAACTGAAAGAAGTTCAACCACTTATTCATGCAGATTTTATCATTGAGAGATATCTAACGAACATCGTGACGTGTTTAATCCTTGTTGCATTTTGAAAATTGATGAACTAGCCATGTCGTAGTTATTTAGTATTAGCAGAGGGAGGAGTGAAGTGCTGTTTCCTCTAATTAATATGAGCTCGATTAGAATGCTTAAAGGTTTGCTGATCCCTACCGAGCCCGCCTGTAGTCATGGCTCCTACCGACGTTTGGACGATCATCCTCATCCGACTTGAATTCTCTTGTTCCGACATCTTCATAACGAAGCGTGTAACAATTAATGCGGCAGAGATATCAATCGGCTGTTTGATTCCTCCAACAGCTAAATTTGCAGCTGGATCGAAAACAAACTGCTTCCTTTTCTTTTCCACAATTGTCATGACAAATGACAGTATTAACTCCAATTTGGGATGCACCCCACCAAAAACGTGATTCCAAAAAAATTTCACACCAACAGAAAAAAAAGCTCACCTTCTTGTTCCTCTTTATTTGGAAGAATTCCATTAACAAAAATCTCTGAGAATTCCTTGGAAGATTTTCTCAAAACATTACTACCTCGATAATATTTAAAAAAAAAAAAAATATGTTAAAACTATTATATGTTACCTATACCATTAAGTTTTATATGTTAAACTGAATATTGAAAAACGCAGCCTCGGTATCTTATGCTTATATGTACATCAGAGGAGCCGAAGTCAGATCCATTTATTATTTTAACCGCAGTCTTTCGTATAATTATAAATAACAAATACAATACGGTCTATTTTTAGAATTTTCCGCCTTTGGAGCATATAACACAGTGGTATAAATATAGAATTTCATACTTGTCGCATATTTTTGTTAAATCTTTTTCTGTCAGTCTAATTCAATATCAATATACACAATACACACACTATGCACTCGGTTCCGCTTCATAGAACAAATAAACAGTGTATTACTCTTCGCTCATGTCTAAAATTGCCGTAAGGGCGAAAGATTTAATTATAAATTCATAGCCAATAGGCGGTTGTAACACGTCGCGCGCGATTTTATAATGAAAAGATTAAGCCGCACGTTATAGTTGATTTGATTTGATAGTTACCTCTCATGTATACGGAATACAATATTACGAGTACCTAATATTGTACAATTGAAGTGCTCAAGTTAAAGTCTCAACTACACAATCTTTTATTAATTCATAATTATTCCATTATAATATTATCTTTTCGTTACATGAAATGCGTGCAGATATGAGTATTATAAACTGCCACACATTGTACGTAATATTGTCACGTTTTTATTATTTTTGGAGCTTCTAAATTCTATATTGTCTATATACGAGTATGTTATATAGTGTGTAACCGATTTTGAAACGATAAGTTCAAAGGATGGGCCAATTCTTAGCAAAAAAAGTAGTTAACAGTTTTATGGTTCAGAAAGAAAAAGAAGAAAAAGAAGAAAAAAGCATCCGAATCACCGAAACGTCGGCAATTGGATCGAATACGAATCCTGATTTTGATAAGTTTTCGCATATAACGAAAAATTGTGCCGTCAGCTTTTACTTACAAATACACTTAAAAGTAAATTAATATATTAATTATTTAAACGATTTATTTAATCAACGCAATTAATATAATAATGAAAGATTGAAGTAAGTTCCAAATAAAAAATCTCTTAAAAAGATGGACGTCGAGTGGGTAACGAACTCCTGACCATATAATTGCCGGTTTACTCGCCGATTTACTTCAATCTTTCATAAGTAAGTCAATTTATTTTATCCGTGATATTTATTTAATTCTCGATAAATGGCAAGAATTGACTTAATTTTTGTTTCAAAGAAATCGTATGAACGCAAAGACAAAATTAAGAAAATTTTGTCCGAATGCGAAAAAGATTAGCTATCACAAAAAAATCAACACTAAAGCGAAAATGAAACATCGTACTTGAAAATTGCAAACACAAATTCATCTGTATCACCGAAAAAAAATTTGTATGTGTGACTCGAAGTATGGTTGGAATTTACAAACACAACATCATCTGTGTCTGTATCACACAATTGTGCGTAAACGATTGGCTTATTAGAGGAGCCGCAAATGTTACCCAAAAATAGTTAAGAAATGTCACAAAGCGTTGCATCGTCGGATCTGCTAATTGTTTCCGAATCAGAAAGCGATGAACAGCTTTCAGAAACAGAAGAAAAAAACTAACATACTTTAAAAAGAACTCTTAAATATATATTTTAACAAAATTGGTTAGCAATTTTGTTCCACATTATTCGACACCAAAATACAACTCATCGCGAACAAAAAAAAACAAATAAAAGCTCATCCGACACTTACAACAGCTTTAAATTTGAAATTTGACCGGATAAAAAAAATCTCATTCGCTCTGCAGAATTAAACATAATTGTGGCCGAACATAACCTACCGCTTTCGATAATTTACCATTTACCTCAACTTTGCAGATCTGCATACTCCGATTCGGCGATTGCAAAGCAAATTTCTTGGTCCGAAAATAATCAACAAAAATGTTGAAAGACATAATTGAACCAAGTAAACAGTCGAAATATAGCAGACGATATAAATTTGACAATGTTCTATATTCCATTATAATAGATGAAAGCTCCTCCGAGCGATCAACATTGAAGTGCATGGTAATTGTAATTCAATATTTCTGTAATGGATTAAATGGCGAATGAACTTTTTTTTCTTGATGAAAAAAAATCCTTTGAAAATTATGCGTATCAGTGGGTAAAAAAATGAGCTTGGAGGCAAAACTTAAAGTTAAAGTTAATTCCGAATGAGTTGTATAGGTATGTCATTCATTCGGTTTATGTTAGAAAGCAGCATGCAAACGTTTGCCAAATGATATGCTCAGAGATATTATCAATCATTTTTCGTTCGCGGGCCGAAGAAAGGCTATCTGGCTACATGAAGAAAAGCTATCCGGATACTGTTACATTATCGAAGGTAAATTGATATAACCTATCACATATCTGTTGAGGAAATTTCCCATCGATATCGAAAAAGTAAACAGCGAGTGTTGCGACTTTTACCAGAGATTGAATTTTAGGATATCCTTTTAACAATTAAAAACAACAACGATGAATTTGTCGACCTCCAATGCTTTATTAGTAGCAAAAGTATTACACCACCAATCCAATCGATTGGAACCATCCAAAAAAAAAACTTTTGGCAAAAAACATTTCTAATAATACAGTAAACAAGGAATGACTGAATGAGGATCTAAATTTATGTGTGAATCTAAAAATTAGCCCAAAAATAAAAATTAAAAAATCAAGAATATCAAATTTACTAGGTATTCTTATTTTATTTCATCTCCCGCATATACTCGTACCACAAAGTAGGTATGTACAGAGAAACAATTTCTTGACAAACATTTTCGCCAGTCCACCCCAAACGTATGTCGTTTTTGTCTCGCATAAATTTGGACTTCCTTGATGAAGGTAATAATGTGATTTGAATGAGAGCAATAAACGAAATACTGTTGGGGT
>JANTEX010295472.1:0-11132 GCA_024741295.1 Macrocera vittata | reverse complement strand
TAAATCAATTCTTCTTCTCTTTTTAATTTCAAAACTTTATAAGCACCAGAAGAATTGGAGTTTGTTTGAAGTTCTTATGGCAGGAGCACAAAACAGTCTTTTTCTCATTTTAATTTTTTGCTTGAATTACCTTTGGGGCACAAATAAAATTTTATGACGGCCTAACTTTTTTTTATTGTAACACTTTCATCTTTTTTTAAATTCTTGAAAAAACATGTCTGTGAGAAATACGAATTAGGAATTAGATACTCTGAATGAATCCATTATATGAATAGTGTACTAGTGCATTGAAAAAAAATGTATATAACATTTCAGAAACATCATCCAAATGTGATACTTACTATGAATTTGCATGCGACAACGATTGTATTTCGATCGATCTCGTTTGTGATGGAATTTTTCACTGTCACGTCACGACAAAACCGACGAAACAAAATCGACATGTACCACAAACGAATGTCTTCCGTATCAATTTCAATGTAACAACGGTGCGTGCATAGATGATAAACTTCACATGGACCACAAATACAATTGCTTCGATGCATCCGATGAGATTGGCGAAACAGTGGATTCATGTATAGCACCCGATATGCCGGCCATTCAAATAAAAAATATAGCAAAGAAACTGGTATTAAAAAGAGGAAACCGAGTAGAAAACCAAATGGAAATCAGTTACGAGTGCACAGAACTGAATTACTGGATTAACTATGCAAAAAACAAGTGTACTTACGGAAAATGGCACAGCTTGCTTAAAGGAAACAATTATTGTCGATGGTGTATCTTTGAATTTAGCATGTGAACGAAATGGCAAACAAGTCCAGCCATGCATTGAACCGTTCAGTGCTGGGACAACAGTTAAAACTACATGCATGCAATATTTTGAACGTGAAAACCTAATTGAAAGTTATCATTGTAATGTTGGTGAATGGGATAGCGAAGTGGATCCATGCACACCGATATGCGGTGCGGTGGCACCACGTTACGAAGAAACTGTCCGAAATGAGTCAAAACTAATTGTACCGTGGCATGCCGCGATTTTTATTCGCAATCAAGATAATAAAATGGAACAAGTGTGTAGTGGTTCGATTATTGGTCGTAAAACTATCATATCGGCCGCACACTGCTTTTGGGGCTCGAGAAATGGACAACTTTTCTCTGCGTCAATGTTTGAGGTTGGAGTTGGTTTATTTACGAATGGGTATGTCAACGAGTCTATTGAAGATCAAAAACATTTATTCGCGCCATATCGAAAATTATCACACATCCCGACTATAGAAGTGTGCAACTTGAAGGTGATATTGCAATGTTGTCTTTATACGAACCCATCGAAATGACGGCAGACATTCAATCAATTTGTATAAATGCTTTGAGAACGGAGATAAATGGAACGGTCTATGGATGGAGATTAAAAAATAAATCAAACGCTAAGGAAAACGAGCTTAAATCGCTTTATATGCCAATCATCGAGGAAGCTATACGCAAAGATAATTTAAAAAAAAATGTCAATGGCATGAACAATTTATAATACAGGATAAGATTTGTGTCGGTTATATGCACGATGCGTCAATGGGCAATCGTCATGGTGACAGTGGTACTGGTCTCGTTACATTAGCTAATAATGGAAAATATTATCTTTATGGTGTTTTAAGCAATATCCCGACACTCACTTGTGGATACACTTATTCGTTGTATACCGAAACTAAGTATTATTTTTAATATTTTCTCTAGAGTACCCTCAGGGTTGTGTCACAAACTACATACAAGCAGACAGTTTTTTTACTGCGCATATCTTCTTCTTATTAGTTCAGTATTTAGTTTATACTCTACATTTGTCTTCGAAGCAATCAGTTATACATATAGTAATAGTTAGTATATGTATATGATCGTAAGCTTACCAATAATATATGCTATTTATCAATTTATTTATCTTGATTTTCCTTTTTGATGTTCAATATCACAAATTCTTTCATTTCTATTTTTTAAATGTTATTTCAGCATTAAGAGTGGATCTGGGGTACCTGAATATTATCTAGTCGTAACTTATAAACATCTTAAGTATACAAGGTTTGTTTTACGATCTTTTGGCAATATACAGGGTGGACAAAAAAAAATGGCAAAACTTTTGACATTATCTACCAAAATTTGTTTAGCCATTTTCATTTAAATGTGAAAGCTCAGCAAAGATGTTGGACAGCCGAAAGAACGCCATTGTGCTTATAGTATTTTATTATTCTGTGCTTCTACATTATATTATTAGCTTTTTGTGTGATTGCGAGTATGAGCGTAAACGTTATAAAACATTGAATTCGATTCCATTCCGTATCTGTTTTTTGTCAAAGGAATCATATAAAAGTTGTCCTTGAGTTAAGACTCAAAATGGTCATTGAAAAATAAATTTGCGTCAAAATGGTCATTGAAAAATAAATTTGCCTAACAGAATACAAATGGCCAAAATGAAAATATTTGTTCTTCTCAATATATTATCCAGGTACCTTCACCCTAAAAGCTTGACCAGGTATACAAGCAATTACTTACAAGCAATTACTTACAAGCCATTTTTAACTATATATGTATTATGCTTTATATAGACTATTATATATTTTCAATGAACTCAAAATTGATTACAAAACCGAATGCTCAATAAAAATGTTTGGTTTTGAACACTTAACAACGTTATACAAATGTCTACAGACGTATCCCTCTGAAGTACGTAATTCAATTTAAATTCATCAATTTTCATCAAATTTCATACTATACAAGAGATACTACAATGTAAAAATCACAGCATCTTGTATATATAACCGAGCGTTTAACACATGTACAACGTTTAACGTTCATTAGCTGAACAAAAGAAAAGAAAAATCGAATTAAATGAAATTCTTAATTCCGATTTGTTTCAATTGGGTCTAATCTATGATGAATTGCCGAATGATTTGTGTTTCTTGTATATATGTACACAAAATATAATATTTGTATGTGTTCCACACCATACAAGTAATTTTACAAAGTATACATATTTATATGATCTTCTTGAATCTAACTTTGATTTTTCTTTTATATAGAAAAATCAAAGTTTGATTTAAGAATGAATAGTTTAAGGATATAGCTCTATGAATGAATTCGATGGAATTCCCAAAAAAATATGCCTATGTTTCTGCAAAATTAATACTTATATATGTAAGTAAAATTTAATCACAACTTATTCACACACTCAAAATTAGACTTCACATTGATAGGATAACAACTGGAAAAAATGGTTCCGAAAGAATTGAAACAAATGAAACAAATTCCTCATAGATGTCCCAAGAATCTTTCAAGTGATTAACACTTAAAACACGCAAGTCCTTTTCCTTTTTCTAGTTTAGACTCTCAAAATTAGGCTACAAATCGAGGAGATAACAACTTGAAAAAATGCATTCCAAAGAATGAATTACTCATCGATGTTCCAAGAATCGCTTTGAGCAATTACCCCTCGCTGAAAATCCTCTTACTTTTCCTTTTTTAGACGCTAAAAATCGGGCTACAAATCGAGAGGTTAACAACTTGAAGAAACGGGTCCCAATTTATAAAAAGAATTCTTCATCAATGTCCCAAGAATTTCTCGAGTGATTACCCTTAACCTCACTGTAAATCCTTAATTTTCAAACTAAACGCCGTGTGCTCTACCTACTCTTGTATTTACGTATATATATGTAAATATAGTTCTTAGGTTTTACATTATGGGTTTTTGAGCCTGATGCTTCCATACTCTTGTTCGCATGAATACTTAAATATTTGTATGGAATAAAAAAAAATACCCCGTCAAGTGCTCAACTTCAACATTATTATGACATGATGAAACTGAAGAGCAAGTAAATATGACTCAGGTTTAATAAAAAGTATACATACCTGAAATGTATTTTAAGACTTTAACAAAAGGGGTGCATAGACTGTGCTCATCTGCACTACATTATATGTATATATATATATATAATGTATATTTTTTATATGGTGGCTCTTTAAACTGCGTATCTATATAGTATAACTATATTCATGTCCGATCTTCACATTCAAAGGAATATCCACTTGCATAATATTTTACACCCAGCAATAGAGGTTAAGGGTATAATTCACATTCAAGACTCAACAGTTACGAGTAGTTAAGCGGTTTTGTCTATTTGTTTCATTTCTGAAACAATATAAAAAAGAACACTTGAAGTAAGTCATTATGTTTAGTTGTGGACTGTGGTTATATGCTGTAAGATTGACAGGACTAAGGAGATACAGTGAAAAAAAAAACTTTTACAAACAATCCCTTGTTTTTTTATACTGTTTAACAGTAACTAACTACCAAAGATAAAGATAACGTTTAATAATTCAATTAAAATTAAAAAATCTTTGTGCCTTTGTATAAGAAGCTAATTGAAATTTAAGCTTTTTATTAACAAATTTAAATTATAATTTTGACCGTTTTCGACAATCAATAAATTATAACAAAATAACGTTCTCCCTTCTTATCTATACACAAAATTAAAAGCATCTTTATACAAATAAAACATAAGTAACATGTTTACCCTAGCATTAATATCGTCTCTGGAGACATTCACATATTTAATAATCTTCCGTTCGTTTGTCATACTAATAAAAAAAAAACTTTCCCTTTTATCGAATATATATATATATTTTTTTTTGCATCTGCGTTAGATAATAAAATTTAAAAATAACTAAGAGAAAGGCATTTTTTTGGCACTCGATACTGGCAGTTGAAGTTAATGCAATTTTTAAATGCTCATTACTTAGGTTTCTTTATTTTATTATCGAAAAAATCTCAAAAAAAATATGAAATAATCTTTACCTCTGTATGCAACTACGAGTACGTACAACTTGAGCATCAAATAAGATTTCCATTTTTTTTCCGGTAAATAATATAAAATATGAACCTTAATATGTTGCCAAAAGATCGTAAAACAAAACTTCTATACTTAAGATTGTTATAACTTACGGCTATCTAACAATGAGATAGCTGAGCTCTTAAAATATGGTTCAGAAAATATATGTTTTGTAATTTTTTAACAAAACCTATTTAATAATCGTTCTCTTTACTATTTTTGTTATTTTATAGTTAATTTTTAATTTTGTTTAATTCTAGTAGTTAGGGCAAAACCGATATATTTTTGAAAAATTATTCTTTTTTATTTTTATATAGGTACAATTAAGTAATTGTCCAGACACTGAATATTTCTCCTTTGATTTAGCAACTATACCAAAAACGCTCCACACTACGATTAAACATTTTAATAAAAAAATAAACGAAAAAAATGAAGGACACAAAATATACTTTCTTAAAAAGTATCTTTAGTTATTGTATGTAATACCATTCAATACAATTCTCTTAAACTTTTCTTTTTCTATATTGATATCTATAGAGTTTATAAATATATAAAGTATAGGCATACCCATACATTATTAAATAAGTTCTAAGCAAAAAAAAAGAGGCCGATCCCAATCTTAATCTTTATTCGTTTGTCTATATATAGTATGAATGTATGCCATATACACGGTTTAACATTACATTGAAAAATTATATTAAAGGTGGTTGGATAAAAACTCTATTTAAGCTTTTAATAAAATATCAAATTACAAATTTAAAAAAAAAATATCAGAGCTGTTTAAGATTAAGTATATTAAATTAATTTAAGAAAAAACAAATCTTACATAAAGTTAAAACATTTTTAAATTTGAAAAATGTCTTGATAATAATAATTTTCCATTAAAGGTGATAACCTCTGAAGATAATTACAATTGTATATATTGCGATCTGTCTATTAAAATAGGGCTGATAGAGTATCTCAGATAATATGTACTAAGCAGCTAGCTTTGGAATCGATTTCGATTTGAGATAATTTATATAGTTTAAATTTTTTTCTAAAAGTTGTTGATTGGATAGTATAACTTACATGCAGCAACAAATGTGAAAAAAATTAGATTATCCAACGTTATGTTTAGTTTGTACACTTTTATTAGATAGTTATCAATTTATATATTATACAAATTAATATCGGTAAAAAAATCGAAACATAGACCTAAAAAAAATCTAACGCTGATCAAAAATTATTTTAGAAATTATTAGAATTTATTATTCTTGGCAGCATTTTTAGAATATACTAAATTAAGATTTAGGAACAAAACATTATATACTATTTAAATTGGACTCTCAATTTTCTTAAAAAAAAAAATTATCGAAGGGCTAATCACTCATGGAAATGTGAAGGAAATACAGGGAATTGCGTGGAAATGCGATGAAATGCGTGAAAAAACATGGAAATGAGTGTAAATAACTCCCGTTGACCTTTTTTTGCTCTCACGTATGTTTGATTACGGTATATGGTGTGCTTTTACATCCGTTGACCTTTTTTTTTGCTCTTACGTATCTCTTTCGTTTCTTGACCATGGTAATGTCTGGTGGAAAGGCGACGGAAATGCGTAGGACACAATTTTTTCAACTGGTTATGCCTCGAAAAAAAAAAAAAAAAAAACTGACGGTATGCTTTTCCAAAAACCTTCGTCTCTAAAAATTGTATTTTAAGTAGAATTTAAAAATACAAATTATTTGAATTCTTTGTAAAAAAATATTTTGTAAGGTCTGTAGTAATGCACAGAATAATTAATGAGTATTCAACAATAGAGAAACGTTTTCACATGAAGAGAAAAATGATTATTTTTTGCTACATAATCCATTTTTTTCAAAGACAATAAATTTATTAAGAAATTGCAAAACAAAAAAACCATACTAGTTTAATAAAAATTAAATCTCAAAAACTGTTTTAAAATGAATAATCATTTTGATTACAACATCGTTCTATATTTATTCTCTATATAATTGTAATTGGCGACATAAGCGCCCTTTCTATATAAAACAAAACATATATGCTGACGATTCAATCAAAATTAATTCGTGATTTAAATAATATGCATGCGGCTTTTTTGCTTTTAACAAATACATATCGTTATTGTCGCCTCATCATTCATTAAAACCAAATTATTATTTTCTTTTTCGTATTACACAATACCGAGAAAATGTATTCACATTTTATATGCAGTACCATGCATTCCACGTAAAAAAAAATGGCTTTATACTTTTTGTCAATTCTTAGATAGATATTAAAACAACTTTAAATTGTTCTTTTTAAAAATTTGTCTACTTATTTATTATTTATAAACAAATTGTTTGTCAATAAAATATTACTTTTATAACAAAAGAACTTTTCGCTTTCTTGTGGAAACTGTTATTGTTCTATAAATTAGATGTGGTATCTTTCTAGAGATATAAAATATTCCAACATATTAATAAATTGTGTTTTGTGTAAAAATAATAAAACAACGTGAGAAGAAAATAATCTTTTTGATCAATATGTTATGTTTGAGCAGTTCTACAATGGTCCACAACCAACTTTTCTTGTTACTAATAACTAAACACTATGCATTAAACAAAAGACAAAAAACGAAAATCTCGAAACAATAAACATAAGACAAAAACCAAAAGTTCAAAAAATTTAACTTTTGTCATTTGTTTAATGCGTAGGGGAGACCGGGGTAAATTGTAACACTTTTCACTTTTTAATTTTTATCTTGATGTCCGTAAGTGCTACAGACATCCAAATTTGCAGAAAAATCCATCGAACCTTATGCTACAAATAGGAAATAACATAAATTATTATTATTATTATTTTAAAAGATTTTTGCCTCGGAAGCACCTTATTACAAGTGTTACAACTGACCCTTATTGTGGGTCAATTGTAACACATGTATGGGTCAATTGTAACACATAAAAATAAACGACTTTCATGTTCAAATTTCATTTTATTAGGAACTTCAAAGTAGGGTTTTAATTAAATTTTTTGCTTAAGGTGGTTTTTATTGCAGTAACTTAAATTCATAATGTAAAATAAAAATATTCATATTTATTATATCTTTTATTCAGATTCGCAGTTGTGGCACGTGTAAAATGTATCCCCTTTGGTACAGGCTTCATGAGACCAATTATCGCACAAGGAACACTTAATCCATTTTTCCTTAGAGTTACTGTTTTTGTAATTTTCCAAACATATTGCACAAAATGTTGTACCCCCGTCGTCGCTAAAACTGTTTTCATCTTTCACTGATGGTTTCTTGCGTTTTCGCTTTAATCCAGTCTTTTCCAGTTGACGTTTCTTCTTTATTTGACATTTCTTCGAGTTTAATTTTTTCGTTTTTGATTTTTTTTCAGCCTCAGCTCTTTCGAGCTCTTCTTTTATAGGCGAACTTGTATAAATTGCAGTTTTTCCACGTCTACGGTTTTTTTGGTTGTCTTTCTTTAAAACCTTCGGATATGGACGCAATGCAGCTGGGGAAAAAGTGGTATTTTTGGACAATGTTTGATGAGCTGAAGAGTTGTTTTCGATTGCGATTTCAAATGACTTTTGAGCTACTGTATTAGCTTCGTAAGTTGAATTTGCCGGTGTGTACTGATTTTCTCCTGTAAAGGTGTTTTCGGCAGATGGAATAATTTCATTGTCGTCGTGACGCGAATTAGGATCCAATTCGATGTCCGTTACCGAACTGGGAAGAAAGTCCGCATCAGTAAAAATATCTCTATTAAAAGGCCATATTCCAGTCGTTTTAAAACCAGCCTCAATATTACTTGGTTTTATAGCATCGGGTAAACTTTTTCCAACTATCTCCGGAATGTCGTAAATACTAATTCGCTTGCCTGGATTTGATCGCATCCAATTTTGACAAGCATTTGAATAATATTTTTTGAATGGGCCAAAAACGGAGCGATCTAGCGGTTGTAGTTTGTGGGAGCAATGAGGCGGGAATGATAGTAAAATAATACCATTAGCCTTGCAAAATTGTATTACTGGCAAGCAAATGTGTGAACTATGATTGTCAAGCAATAGTAAAACGGGATTTTCAACCGTCGGCTTTACGTGTTTTGCAAAATGTTGTATATAAGTCAAGAATTCTTCAATTTGCATCCAACCAGATCCATTTGCAGCTCCAACACTACCAGTTGGAGCTCCTTTTATGAAATGATCCTTGTATTTTTTGCGAGGAAATAAAAACATTGGCGGCAATGAATTACCAGTCACATTTACAGCTAAGCAGATTGTAACAAGTTCTCCTCTTTCAGCTGATGTTACTGCTCCGATCTGTTTCATTCCTTTTGTTGCAACAATTTTAGTTGATGTTTGAACAGTGGTAAGACCTGATTCATCCAAATTGTATATATTCTGTGGCTCTAACTTATGTTTGTCGTATATTTGAGCTAAGTTGTCAAAGAATGCATTAACGTTCGATCGGTTGAAGTTCATTGCCCGGGATAAGCTTGTCGATTGCGGTCGTCTTATGGCAAGGCTTTGGTTTCTTTTCAAAAAATTCGTGAACCATTCCGCACCTGCTTTGCGATTCTCATTCCAAGACTGCGGTACTGGAATGTTGATACTTTTGGCCAATTCGTATGCCAATTCACGAACATTATTTGGAGTTAAACCAAAATAAATTTTCGAAGCATTAAGCAAATAATCAGCCAATACTTTTTCTTGTGGCTCATTAAAAACACGCGTATGTGAATGGTATCCAACGGTTGGAAGAGGATTTTTATTATTTTCAATGTGCATTTTTTTCTTTTTCAAAACCGACTGAGCGTGACGTGACAAATCTTGTAATTTTTTGCAACACTTCTTATTGTTTTTTTATGTTCGATAACGTCAACAGCCGCTTGATCCATTACCTCCTTACTAACGCCACGGGTTGTGGTTCTCACGCGATTTCTCGGCATTTCCCTAATAAAAAAGAAAACAGTGACTTAAAAACCATGTGCTGGGTCAGTTGTAACATGTTACAATTGTCCCCAAAAAAAATGTTACAACCGACCCGTCCCGTCCATTATATTTTTTGGTAAACTTTTTGTCAAGAAATTTAACTTTCACAAAAAATGGAATTCAATATTCGAAAAGTAGACTAAAAGCTATACAAAAATATATATTTGGGTGTATACTTACGCTTTATTAGTTAGCTGAAAAACGACACACAATTTTTTTATTTTCTTTTTACTTGACAACAGCAAAAACACAGTTTCACTTCTACAAGGTAGAGTTTGTAATGAATCTGGATGCATATACATGAGTGACAGGAGCCAGTTATATGCAATAATACTGCACTCTGTCGGCAAGTAGAAATGTTATAGTTTGGAAAATATTTAGTATGTTACAACTGACCCGTGTTACAATTGACCCCGGTCTCCCCTACTTCAAATCGAGACAACTTTGCATTCATTATATATGCATTAAATGTATATTTGTCTCGATTTGATGCACGATCTTAAAACTCCTAACCTCACCTCAACAGAAAGAGAAAGTGCAGTGCATCTCAATTTACTTATTTAGTGCTGCAATGGCATATCATTCACACAACATAAAAAGCTTATTTCTATTTGATCTATCGACGAGAACCAAATAAGTAATGAAATACGCATTCAAGAGACACCATTTCAGCGCTAAAATTGTTCGACAAATGTTATTTTTTTTTTGAAAGAAAATGGTATTATATTATAATAATAGGCAATTTAGTACAACAATACTTGTAATTAATAAATTATAAATTTGTATTGGTAGCAGTAAGCTGCTTATGAGCGCTGCTACTGGTAATTTTTTAATATATATAAATAATAAAATAAAATCACAACCTCAAAAATGTGTGAGAAAAATGAGAAGATTTTTACGTTAAATGTTTGATATTTCTGTAATTTAATGCAAATACTTATCGAAAAAATAATGGAATCTATAAAATCCTTCTTTTTCGACAATAAAATGTTATTAATTATTTTTTAAATTATTGATAAATGGGTACTTATCGATAATTATCGATGACATTTAGTTGTCGACCACCTCTAATCAAAACGACCAACTGATACGTTCGTCGGGAGGACGATCTGACACAATCCATTAATCAGCGAGTATCTGCCGGACAGAGTTGTCCGATCAAGTTGTAACTTGGTGAGGATTTAGTACGCATTTAGAACTATTTAGTACCACAGTGTACGATTTAGTACCTCAAAGGTTTCTAAGATATAGTCAAATATGTTAAAATGTGTTGTAGTGTAATTTGGATAA
>JANTEX010295361.1:0-11135 GCA_024741295.1 Macrocera vittata | reverse complement strand
TTAGTGTTAAATTTTGATTATATCTATCAATTTGTCACAGTTAATTCTTTATTTCGACGAAAAAAAAAGTCACCTGTTAAAAACTCACCGGTAGAAATCGAGCCGCTGGCCGTTCTCCTAAAGATCCTTTATAATTAGTACAAATAAGATTATAATTTGATATTTTTTTTCTTGTTGAAATGTTTCTCAGGGAAAGGAAGTGGGCTCTATCGGCCTGGCCGCCCTCCTATAAATTCGTCATGGTCGACCCCCTATCGATCCCCTATCACTCCTCCTTTGCCCGCTTGTGCGGTGCTAAACTTTACCTTTACCGTCAATTGTAGATTGGCTATAAGAATTATAGCAGTTTTTGTTCTAAAATTTAATGTGAATTGAACGCATGATATCCGCGCAAACGTACTGTCAGTGTCAACTTGTCTACATCCTTGAAAAGTGCACAACAAGATTTTTCGCGATTTTTCAGCTGGTTTCTTCTTCGATCCACTTTTTCATTAGAAAAAATTGTTAAAAACCCATCCAAGGTAAATGAAACGATAATTAACAAATACTTTATGTAACTGCTTGCTTAAACATCCAGAATATTTAAAATTTCATTTAACAAGAAACGAAGAAAAAAAACGGTGTTACATAACAAAAGTGTGGTTAATAAAAATTGTACTGCCTGTGTGACATGTAGATCTTTTTATTTGCTCCACAGATGCTGACCAAATCGCTTTTATCGGGATTCCGAACGATGGCGGCTGAATCCCGTCGTGGATTCGGTGTATGTGTGCCAGCCTTGCAAAAGGCCAGCGATCCCGTACAACAATTGTTTCTCGACAAACTTCGTGAATACAAGGGCAAATCAAAGTAAATCACTTGCCTCTCTGAACCATAGTTCAATAATCGTTCATAAAACTGTCTCAATTTGCAGAGGTGGTGCTTTAGTTGATCCAACACCCGAAATCGAACGTGAACACAAAGCCGATTTGGAACGAATTTCCAAACAATTTGGTGGTGGTATCGTTGGTGATATGACCAAATTTCCGGACTTTAAATTTGATGAACCCAAATTGGATTCGATCAATGCTGCAACTGAAGCCAAGTGAGCACACACAAACAGTGAATCAATGAATAATTGTGGAATCATGAATAAAACCAATTTAATTAGTAGGTAATTATGTTTTTCTTTTTTTTTTTAATTAACAAATTCACATATAAGAAGTAATTTCTGGCCGTATTCTAACTATTGTTCAGTATCCATCCAGTATGTTCTTGTAAAAATTCCATTTTATGACTGTCGGCCACTTTCATAAATGTTTGCAATAAACTCTTAAGTTCTTTGGCACTGATTAACGTTTCAAATTGACCAGCACACGAACATAGTGCCGCTAAATTTTCACGTTTAATTTGCTTACATCGTGTACATTTCAAATCTTGTAATGTGTACGACATCACTTTTCGTTGAACTGCATCGATGAGTCGTAATTCAATCTCTTCGTTGTCATAGTAAACCGAACATTGTGGACACAACCAAACAGGACTGTGAAAATAGAAATGATGCTATCAGCAAACGAAAAACTTTTTTTTTCTAGCCGCAGCTGATTTACTTACATTCCATCTTTCAATGCCTTATCTTTGTCCTTGACCAGATCAATGTCTCTGCAATGGTTGCACGCTTTGCAAATTACTTCAGTCAGTACATAGCTATTCATTGGATCAACCCAAATCGCTTTATCGCTAAACTCACCCATGCCAATGAGTCGCAACATATTTCTCTTTAATGATTGAACCTGTGGTTGTGGATACCAGTTAATATAACGACCGTGTCACCGTTCAAACTTCCAATCTTAAATCTTACCTCATCTTCAATTGATTTGTTCACAAACAACACTTTGCTCAATGCATTTATCATTGTCAAGGCCGGACTTTCTCGGCCAGCCGCATAATTTTTGTGCATTTTCTGTATCGCATCGAATGCATAATGGGATATGTCCGTCAGCGCTTTAAGCGGATCCGAATGTTCGGCCAACGACTCCATATAAGCCGTCATAATGGTTTCGAAATTTTCGCGACATTCACATTCGTCCGGCAACTGTTCGGCAATGTTCCAATTCATATCTAACGTAATCTCGTCAGCATCGTCTTCGGTTATTGTCTGCGACTGAGACTCATCGACCGCATTGTTCAGTTCACGCGGCAACTTACCACGAACACCGGAAAAATTCGACGTATCCATCCACAGTAAAAACTCCCAACACTGATGATAGGACAAATTGACACTGTGAAATAGTTCTTTGTTTCGTATGTTCTGTACGACAAATTCTGCATAGCCGATCGCATCGACAATTGTCTTTTTGCCCGAATTCAATATGATACGATTGAAATCGGCATAAATTATTTCGGCGCCAAGTCGTTTGAATTCGGCAATGATTTGTAGGAATAATTTACGCATCAACATATTGAGTGCACGTCGTAGAGCCGGATCGTACAGTAGAGCGTTGCTGGACTTGACCCATCGATAGAAGTGGACCAGCTGAAAGTCGGAGAAAACGTTTCGGTGCAAGGAGACTTCGCGAAGCCAACCGTTTACCATTGATCGCATGACACGAAAAGCAGCGCTGCACAACGCTGTTTCATCGTAACTGGGCAGGATGCTTAACGGATTTTGTCCGATCATTTCGTCGAGTGATGCCTGAAATTTTTTTATTTGGATTAACGGTCAGGAAAATGTCTGTGTGAAAGATTTGGTGGACGCACGAAAATTATGGCAAAGAGTTAAAGATAAGAAAAGCTCCTACTACGAGTATGGTGGAAGGAACTAAAAAAGAAAATATACTGCAGTACCAGTATCTACGTCCTGACAGTGCAGAACGCACTAGCTGACAACCTTAAATCATAATCTACATTGACACTCAAGCTGTGGTTTGGTGATGGCAGGTCAATCCTAAGACAGCATTTAAATTTAATTTCGTCGTGCACAAACAGAAGGATAAAACTTTGCTGGTTGTCAGAAAATCGTACGATCATCGTCAAAAAAGCAGCAGAAGTTAGTCTCTGAATTGGTGCACTTGGCTACCTAAAGCGTACTGAAAAAATCTGATGAGAACCAAAAAAAAAAACCGACTCGCTTCCCATGATGACACTTGCACAGTGAAGTATCATTGCACGAGTGCTTTGGTCACTGTCCGGCAGAAGTCGGAAATGTTAGATTAAAAATAGCTAATATTGATATCGGCAGAAACTGTGACGAAATGGGAGCAAAGGAAACAAAAGAAGTAAATCCACTTTAGTAAGAACGACAAGTTATTCCTTTCTACTTTTAAGGAATCCTTTTCCTAATTCAACGAGCCTTCTCTAATTTTTAGAGTCCCTTTCACCTAATTTGTGGGGTCCTTCCTAATTTAAAGTGCACCTTTTCTACGTTTTAGATTATTCCTCTAAATTGGAAAGCTTCAAAAATATTTAAAAGAACACCTCAAACTAACTGTGGTGCGCTCGAAAAGGATAAAAATGTCATTCACATGCTAGACGCGTACTAATTAGTTAGTGCTATAAAGCCGACCTTTAGACTCTTCTGGCAGACCTTCTTCAATGGTATTGAAAACACCAGAGACGGCAAGATTGAGACGCATCCTATTCAAAACGAAGGACATTCCTTTTCAATTACAAAAAGCCGGATGGTAGATAGACTGAAGACCACAGCAAAATTCTGTGCCTCCATGCTCCATCAACAAACGCACTTCTCGGAATTTGCAGGAACCTCTTCTGCGATTGAAATAAAAGAGACAACAGATCGTATAGACAAAGTGGTCACGAAGACTAGAATCCGTTGAGCGATAAATTCTATTGGACCATTTAAGTCTACGGGATCTAATGGGATTATTCCAGCCCTACTGCAAGAGTGCAAGGCTCATCCATATTTTGGGTAATGTTTTAAGGCGTGCTTAGAATTAAAACATGTACCGTCTAGCTGGAGGTTGTCTAAAGTCGTATTAATTCCCAAAGTTAAAAAAGTTGAAACAGCACACGACACCGAAGGACTTTAGATCGATCAGTCTCACCTCTTTTCTACTGAAGACATTCGTGGGACTTTTAGAAACTTACATTTGAGAAAATCTCAATGTGTCGCTAGTGGCGAATAACCAACACGCGTAAACTAAGGACAGATCTACCGACTCTGCTCTCCATGCGGTAGTGAGCAATGCCGAGAAATCTCTTGAGTCTACGAAACACATTCATTGACCTCGAAGAAGCATTTAACAATGTCACTACTGAATCAATAATTGATGCTCTAAATAGACATCGACTAAGCAACAGTGTTCTAAATTGGATACACCTTCTTCTGAAAGTAGGAACATCAGAGCACAATGGGGAGACAGCAGCTTGACTAGAGCAGCCAACAGAGATATATCTCAGGGTGGACCCATCACTGAAAGCAAACTGCGCTTCGACTGTAACACCAGTAATTTAGTTTTATATAAATTACGTCTGCTCATCATTTTCTCTTGTACACTAGTACAATGTTACAAATATTAAACTTTCTGAAAATCAACGATTAACCATTAACACAAAAACTAGTTACCTGTGGTATGACGTCAAACGTAACGGCCGAACTGGCACCTTCCGAATCCTGCACTTTGTTCGCCTGCAACAGTGCACTAACCGCCAAACTATCAATGGCCAATTCCACACAAACCGTTGAATAGTAACCGGACTGATTCTGTACCACCGTAATGCTGTCCTCGAATTCGGCCAACAATCTCGAATCGTCAGCCTCTCGACCGCCCAAATCCGGTCGACTTGTCGGCGATGCCCACAAAATGAAATTATGCTTTTGCAATTGACGCGCAAAAAACAGATCCGCACCGAACAGTACCGGATCGGCTGGCATATTACCGATGGGCAAGTAAAAATATCGACACTGTTCCAACATCAAATTAATGACCGTGTTCAGATTCAAGAAATGTCGAACCATCGCTCGGGTGCCCGAACGTTGCCACTCCAGACCGGACAACAATGCTGCATCGTCGCTAATGTGGATTTGGGTCTGCGGAAAATCGCTCATGGCCGGCATTGCCGCATTCAATTTACTCAACGTAAACGACGATTGAACACACAACAATGTCGGTCCTTTCTTTTCGCCCGTGTACACATTCAGTGACCGTTGAACGTGACGATACACTTGTTTCGCATCAATCTCATGGAATATTTCGAATTGCATATCGTCCGGTGGCAATGTGTCACCGGTGGTTACCTCTGTGTCATTGCTATCGTTACGCACCGCAATGTTCCGTTCGGTAGCATAGAAATTGCGCATTTGTGGCATTTGATTCGAGCGCACCGTGTCCAAAACAATCAAAACGGCCTTATGTGTTGCCGGCATAAAGATGCCCCACATTTCGCGTTTGCCTGTCGACGAACTGTGCTGATACAGAAAGATTCGTCGCATATTACCGCCGTTCTTCAGATACGATTGATACGATTGCGTTTTGAATTCCAATTGATCCAATGTGAATGTGTCAACAGTTTTCGCGGCCGACGCCACTAAGCGTTTGACTTCGGCTCGCTGTACGGCACATATGCATCCCAAATCGATCAACGCTCGAAATTCAAGTGATAACTGTGTCTCGTATATGCCTTCGATGTCTGGCGTTGCCAAATCAGCCAACATTCCAAGACGATTGTCACGAAAAACCGATTCCGGAACCGCATATTGATACAGAAAATAGGCGGGCCGAGATCGAGGCAATATTCGATGGACTTTCTTCCACAATGTACCATTTTCGGGTGCTGCCGTTCTCTGATTGACATAGAAAATGCGAGATATTTGCAAACGAATTTTGTGCAATTCTTCGCCCACCATTGCCCATACAGTGAACTGGCCAAGATCGCCAACACTTGTGATCTGTATAATTTGCCATGGCATCTCGATGAGACTGCGTTGAGTGCGTCGCAAGAAACCACCGATTGTCGCTGCGGCCGGTCCTTTTGTCGTTGGCATCGCAAACGAACCATCAGCATTCGTTGTCTTTGCTTTTTTACTTTTCTGCAGACTATCATTGAAACGATTACGATGCAATGACTGCCATGCCCATTTTTTCTTCTGAAATTCAATCCATGCCTGAATGCTGGCCAGTGATGTACCGATTGCAGGCGGTGGTCCAAGTGCTTCGCGCCATGTTTTTGCCACCGATAACGTAGCATCCGCACTGTCTACCGCCGAAACGGTGCGCTTACGTTTTGTACAGATTGGTTGTCGATGACCGGCGGCGGCAGCACTTGTTGACGCTGATCCACGCATATCTTCAATGTCATGCATTTCTATTGAATCTGTCGTTTCGGTGGTGTCTCTTTCCTGAGCGACTGATTTCGGTTTCGCACAAAACATTTCATTGATTCGTCGCTGTTTCAGCACATCATTCTTTTCCAGCATACGTTTATGCAGCCAATCGGGATGCTGAACCCGTGGCACCGGATTACTTAATCCTTGAAGGGCAGCTGGTATGGTGATAATTTTCTGAATTGTTCCGCCCAGACGTTCAATGTAGTAGTTCCAGTCTAAAACATCTCGAATGTCAGCATCACCCATTGTATTGTCTTTCAGCCATCGACGCAAGAAATGACGTCGAACACTTTCTTCGGACTGAAAAATGGCCAACGGAATGGCTCGCTCGGTAACCGGTGACCCTTCCGGTTTTCGTGATATGATGTACTTACACGCTAGACCAGCATCTTTGACCATTTGATCGCCCAAAAATTCAGCCAAACGCTTTGCCGTCGATATTGATGTGGATTTCTGTGCACCGTAATCCTCTAGCTTACGGGACATTGATCGATTTTCCGAAATCAATTCAAACAGTTCGGAATCGGGCATATTAGTACCCTTACTGTACAGTACGTCTAGCCAGTAGTCGGCCACTTTGGCAACACTTGCATAGCATTCTTCGAGTGTGTCACCCTGCAAAAATGCCTCGAACACGGACGACTGGAAGATTTTTATCAAATGCAATTCACCGCGCCGCTTCACTTCGAAACCTTTTAGTTCGGCCAGTGATCGATCGAAATTAAAAACGGCATAGCGTTTCTTTAGTTTTTTGCCTTCTTCTTTGGAGGCTGGCAACACCATCGCCAAATAGGGTCCATCAACTTCGAAAAAAATCGAATTTTCATCACGACGTTCATAGACGGGTGCACGACCGTCAGTAGCCTTCTCAACAAGTTCATGATACTGATCGTTGGTAAAGTGATCCTTGACCATGGTGTTTAGTACAGCATTCGGATAGGAAATATTGATTTTCTTACGTTTCGCTTGATTCGTTAGCACGGTGAATTCTTGTGGAAACGATGCCGGCAATATACACCAAATACCGTCGGTATCCAATTCAAGTGGCCGGCCAATACGTTCGACAATTTCACGTGCTTTCTTGATGATATGAGCACCGGTCAAACATACAATACCGGCCATTGGCATACTGTGCCAACGGGCACCTCGTCGCATCACATAACCGTAGAACGAATTCAAAATACATTTATGAGCCAATTGCAACGAATCATACAGAACTTCACGACTTTTTGCCGCTTTAATCTCACTGGCATCACCACTTGCTACGGCCGCCACGACAGCCGACTTGGCCACTTTTGTCAGACCTTTGTATTCGTAGCGACGGTCACGAAACGCTCGCACAGTGTCCACATAAAAACTGTTTTCTTTCTGACAAATTGTTGATCGGCGCGTTTCTAGTCTGGTGATTTTTGTCTTTTTATACGCTTTTCTGCAAATGGAATTGATAAAAAAAATAAGCCACAACAGACAACTGTGTACATAAACACATTGTGTACATACCGACAATAGTCCGTTAATCGTTTCTTTTCGTATGCCGCCTGATCGTCTTTGGACAATTGATGGAATGCCCGTACCGGTCCATTCGGAAACAGTGGCGGAAACTTTTCCGTTTCCAATTGTTGTTGAATTCGTTGAAATTCATTTTTTGATGCCGGCAACATTTCACCGCGCCACATCCAGTCCATGTCACGTTTACATTTGGCGTCTGGCTTATTGAAATCACATGCTGCACAAGCCGTTTCGTTCACCATTGACGATGGTTGCAAACGATTCGTTAGTATTATGTTCGGATACATAGCACCAACATCCAAATGATAGATAACCGGCTGCTCCAAACGATTCGGTATGTCATACAGCCCTTGTAAAGCGGTCGCTATTTCACCATTGATTTCGTCTAAATTCGTAACGTCAGCCATCGGAATTTTCTCTTCCACTTCAATGGCATGCGTCAGCACTTTCAATACATTTTGCTGCAACTGCACAATCATATCCTGATCGACACGAAACCGATACGGAATGTCGGCCCGAAACACACCCGACTCCAGTGCTTCAACGTGTCCGCCAACATACGTTTCCGAATCAAGTACATGGCCATCGTCTGACAATTTATTCAATTCCGTTTGCTGCTTATTCGGGAATACAATGTTTGCATGAAACGCTTCGACCATCAGTAAAGTTTCGCACAGTGTTCCGGATCCTTTGCGTAACACCTCGTCCGGTTCCATCGGAATAATTGTGGTCAACGCAAATATAAATGGATTCACGTATTTCATGTACAAATAATAGGTGGCTACCGCATCGGACACTGAATATGTGGACATTACTTGCGGTTGTTCGGCAGCCATTTTACACATTTCCTCTGGATCCAATTCGACCGGATCATAGCGCAATTTTGCTTTAGCCACTGCCTTAAGACCCTGTGAACCAACCGGCAAATACGAGTCACGTTTCACCCAACACAAACAATCCATATGCATTGATGGACGACACAAATACGTGCCTTCACGTGACTTAGAAAATCCGATTTGTTTCTTCATGTCCAGATCGTAGACGGCGGCACGTGTTTCAACGAATGGCCAATCAAAGAAGTCACCATTGTACGTGACAATAACATGCGGCTTAATGTCGAGAATGTGATCGAAAAACCGTTGAATCAGATCCAATTCATTTGGTTCATTGAACACAATGAATTGTCCTTCGAATTCCGGTTTCGGTGTATACTCAAAATCGTCCACATCATGCGAAATGATTTCTCGGTTTGTTATCAAATAGCCTTGGCCATCGATCATGTATGAGATCATCATAATTTGATCGGTTTGTGCGTCGGGAAATTTCAATGGCAATTTTGTGCATTCAATGTCAAAGGCCAGAATAACGGGTTCGGGTCGTTCGAGAATTTCCGGTCGCTGTGTTATGATCGGTGCTTCAACACCACCCTTTGCCCGAACCGTATACCAGAGACCACAGAAAATCTTCAAATCAATTGATACACGCACATGATACGGTACATCGTGTTCTCGTATATCCGTAATGCTGTCCATGACATAGTCTTCGGTTCGTTGTGCACTGCTACTTGTTTCGGTTGCCGTTTCCAATGAATGGCTTAACATTTGTATGTAGTATGTATTGGCTTTGTTGCGTTCTTGATTTTTGCGAACGGCCGACATAATTTCACGACGAACTTTTTGCAAAACGTTCACATTTAAGAACCAAAGCTGCAAATAGTCCCGTTGCAAGCCGATCAAATGATTTGGCAAATCTAAATCCTCTTTCATAATGTGTTCGAGTTTGACCACTTTGCCGGCATACTTTTTGCCGAGATATCGAGCCACCTCTAAAGAGTGTCCCTCTCTGGTTGATATCAGAAAATATGGTTGAAACGGTACGGTTGCTTTGTATCGAGAGCCATCCATTTGAATGAAAAACAAATCTAGTGCACCGATAAGACGTCGGTCCTCGTCAAGAACGTGAGTCTATTGGACGGATACTTATAAACATAAAACCGAACTGCGTGTAAATACTAATAGCACTCACCGAATGGATGTTAATTAAATATCCGGTTCGTTCTCGACCATCTTTTATGCGATCGAATCCAAATTTCGAATCAATTTGATCATTTTCTCGGGCTTCTTTGTAGCCGGACTCCGTAGCTTGATCACTGAGGGTTGAGTGAATTTCATGCATTTAAAAAAACGTTTCGATTGGTTAGCTTATACCAATAAATAGATTACCTCTCCGGTCGATCCGATATATATTTTCCGGTGTTTGTACTCATTTTTGATTAATTATTTGATTTTTGATATTATTTGCCATTAAAAACACTTATCACTACACGACACGATCATTGAATTTCTGCTTTTACAAAAGGTGTTGTATTTGACAGATTGTTTTACGCGCCAAAACGGCACTGCTATAATATTTTTTTTCATAGGTCTGTTCGTTGTGTATTTCAACGTCCATAAGCGTACATGTGATAGATTTTTTTAAAATGACAAAAACCGAAAACCAAAAGTTCAATTTTTTGAACTTTTGGTTTTTGTCTTATGTTTATTGATTAGTAGTAGATTGTTTTGAGATTTTGTCGATGGTCCAATGCGTAGTGTTTAATGATTAGTTACAAGAAAAGTTGGTTGAGGACCATTGTAGAACAGCTCTAACCAGCCAGATTTCTACTTGTAAGTTTTTTAATGTGACTTTCACAATCAAACATCAAAACATTGAATTTTACTTTCGTTCCGCCGAAACTAAATGTATATTGAGAACGCAAAAGAATAACTTCCTAGAATAAATTTATTTTTTCTTTTTTCGACGAAGAAAATTATTCTTATTGTGATCGATACTGTAAAGAGCAGAGCACACTCGACGCCTCGCATAGGCGTTTTTATAACTTTTCTTCAACCTACGCGTTGTTCTAAAACAAAAAATGCTCGCTACAAGTTTCTGTATGTCGACGTTTTTTATTTAACGCCGCGTCGAAGGCTTCGAGTGTGCTGTCTGCTTAAATTATTAGAGACTAGATTTGCAATCACTAAAAACACCCTAAATAAGCTCTTAAACAGCGCTAAAAATGTACGAAATGTATGTGCCTGTCAGTGACGTGCGGTGACAAAAATATGTTTGCTATGCAAAGTACCTCCGAAAAAGGCCACGGGTGTAATACTGAATCTACCGTTATACAATATATTTTATAATGTGTCAAATGACATCGTAAAACTTTTTTGTTTTGTTTTTTTTTTCCATTTTAGAACGAAATTTTGGAGTAATGTCGAAAAAACATGAAATTGAAAGTGGATGTGCGCAAGCATTTTTT
>JANTEX010295250.1:0-11136 GCA_024741295.1 Macrocera vittata | reverse complement strand
CTCACGCTTCGCCTCTGGCCTCTACGCAAAAAAGTGGACATTTTTTAAAATATCTCAACATTTTGTTAAAAAATCGAAAAAAAATCATAAGGGATAATGTATCGGAAATTAAATTCTACATAACATGCACCATAATTGGAAACTATTTTGCATTGATTTGGAAAGTTGCTGCCATTTAAGTGCGTTTTTCGGAGTTACTTTCCATAGCACAAACAAAAATCCACGAGCCGCCACTGCCAGATACTGTAGCAAAGCAATGGATATTAGACGTCCACAGTAGCAAGTAGCCAAAAGTGTCAAACTAGCTGTCATATATCAGACATTTCCGATTTGCAACTGTTCTTCGGATCAAATAAAGTCCGTACTAGAGCAATACTGGACAAGGTAACGATTCGGTGAAACCGAGTTTTCTTAGCTCAGATTTCAAACCAATGGCTAAACCTACTATTCGAAAACAGAGAGACATATACGCAAATTACTGAAAGATCAAAAACAGACATTTAATATTTCGTAAAAGCTCAAAATGGAGACCTCAAAACAGAAAACTAACGGTCATAAAAGTTCGATACCAAATTAGCGACTGAGAATGAAGGTCAGGACGGCTGCAACTGATGGGTGAAATAGGTAGAGATATGTCTCGACAGTGGGTCAATCCAATGTTCCAACACACAGAGATATATGCACATGGCTGTCCCCTCAACTCTTCAACTACGATGGTCCAATTGGTAAATATCATGGAGCTCATCAAAATTCAGGAGCTAAATTCATTGGATATTATCAAGTGGACCATCATCATGTAAAGGCCGTCCCGGACATTCTGCTCTGAAGATTCACCCGAGTTATATAAGAAACAATCAAAGGTTTACCTTCTTAAAACTGTCAGTTGATCAAAGGTAACAGTCATTATAGTCCTAGAGCTTGTCTCTTGTTAGAAATTATATTAATTACTTTCCATTTACAGAATACTGCAAACGTGATCTGGTGGCAACTTTTGCCACGGTCACTATAGAAACGAAAAGCGAGAACTTGTCTTAGCGACTGATTACATGACTTCAATAGAAGTCAATTTGGTGGATTATTGCAAGAAACGAAGAGCTGAAGGTTGCGATGCTAATTCCCACCATAAAAATGAGGAGCGTCGATACGAACACAAGCGGTGGGTCTCTTCTAGAATTTTTGGTAAATCAAGACACAGAAGTCCAAAATTTTTATAACTCCCCAATTTTTGTCACGTCTAATAGACGTTAAATATTAGATATTGTGAAATATTATTTAAAATTATCAATTGGCATGTGTCTGATAAGCCCTCAATGTCTGATCCGAACAAATAGTATTTCGACTGACCATAGGAAAAAGAAGAATAGTTTTGAAAATTATCAATTGGAATGTGCCTGATAAACCCTCAATGTCTGATCACAGACAAAAAGTATTTCAACTGGATACCAGTGTTTCAGATAAGGTAAAATATAGATCTCCTTCCTTCACAGAGTTGAGTCTACACGAAAGTTTTCTGATGCCAGGTATAAAGAGAGTAGAAAAGCACGAGACGAAATCAGATTCAACACGATGGCGGAGTAAGAGAAGTCATCATTGAGGCTTACGAAAAAAGTTGTCTCCTTTAGACTCAGAATAGGAACGATGACGTTCCTGGCAAACCTGATAGGTTGAGAAACAAGGCAGACGGCTCTTTAATAAAATAATATGTCACGACACAATAAAAAAAAATCATTGAAGGAATTACAGAAACTAAAGTGGCTGCGTGGTTACACAAGGTCCTAGACTGAAACCATTGGGATCGTACTCCAAACATAGTTTCCTACATGCAAAATAGTGGATGACGTGATAATTACTGAACCAAACCTCAGTAATAGAATAAATTCTAATGAAGATTGAGAAATCGCAGAGGAAGTCATCCCTCCAGTAAAAGTAAAGTGGCCAATTAAAATCCTTTCAGACATTTAAACCACCGGGCTGTTATGGAATATGTCTTGTATATCTGCAAAACAGATTGAACGTCCTCTTACCTGTTTTAACACTTTTTGAAATGTATAGCTAAGCACATGGATAAATTCCTATGACATGTCGGATAATTAAAATTAACTTTATACCGGCAGAAGGCTTAGCTCGGAACCTAAATCATATATAGCCATTAAATGTTTTTATACCTAATCGCTTACAACTTTCGACAAAATAGTCTAACCAAGTTAGAATTCAAGATTGTCATTGAACAGCTGGCGGGACACAATGGGAGGGTGCCCATTACCCAATTTCAAATAATTTTCCCCATTTTTAGTTGTTTCACCTTTGGTGGAAAGCTGGGACTCATCAGGCACATCACGCTTTTAATTATACAGTGGACGATTTTTTTTCTAAATAAATGGCCAGTAGAGTTTTTGAGCCCGTTGGCGTTAATAATAAAAATAAGCCTGGAAACCTCACCACCAAGTCTGTGCGACAAGACATCAACCATCAAAGTCACAATGGAGACTGTACAAATGAAAACAATGTCACGGATTTGGTCAAATATTTTGAAACTAGCTGATAGCTCAAAATAACGCCTACATTTTGTTTAAATCTACCTCCGACAACCGGCCGGTACGGAATTTCAGTCATAAAATGGTTATGTCACTAATCGCTTACATCTTTAGACAAAATAGTCTAACCAAGTTAGAATTTAAGATTGTCATTGAGCAGCTGGCGGGACACAATGGGAGGGGCTACATACTCGTCAATACTGCCTTATACAACCTCGTATAATACAGGAAAAAAGGCATAAATCACAGTATCGTAAATTGGATAGGAGCGATGCTGCGAAGCAGGATAATAAGGTGTGAAATATGTGGCTTCAGTCAAACTGTAAACTGTTGACCACGAGGTAGAGGTCTATCACCATTGTTATAATCTTTAGAAGTAGACAAGCCTCTAAGAAGACTCAACGAATCTGGCTATTGTGCTAGAGTTATCAATTTAAGGAAAATTAGAAAATTATATCGGAGCTGATGCAAAATGCCATGTCTGTAGACGCCTATTAGGAAAATCATGTGGACGTACTTATCTGGATGTATCGTAAAACCAATATGCTGCGGCTATATGGAGAACAAATATTTCGCTAAACAACAACCAGAATAAAACTGAATAAATTGCAAAGACTTGTCTGTGTAAGACCCCTAGTAGCTAAATGATTTGTATAGTAGTGCTAGCTTTAACTTTTCGAGTTCTGGTTTAAGTTGTTACAACTACTATACAACCCATTTTGCTACTAGACCCTAATCTTACAAGCGATGCTAGGACTCACTCTACTACATTTAATAATAGAGAAAGAAGCGAAATGTGTTCTCGCCAACTACAACCAAATTGACTAAAAACCTCAAACAAACTCGTGAAACTTAGAAGAAAAATTGAAACTGCTGCTGTACTATGTACTATCTTCTGTTCCATTTCAAAAAAAGGCCATTCCGAAGAGAAATAAAAACAAGAATTATTCGGTTTCAAATTAGCCAAACTTTGAACCTGCTGATATAGTCTGGTACACAGAAAACGCTCATACGAATTTGTCTTCAAACTAGTATGGGACTGTGTCCGAGCCAACTACTAGCACTCTCAAGAAATAATGACGTAAGTATTTCTGATGTGACCACAATGGCATAGCTGTAAATGAATCGAGCGATGGTTTTGCAAGAAGAGGAGCATCTTCTCATTTCACTGATCCAGAACCGTTATGTAGCGTTCCCACGTGTTCTATAAAAAGAGCTCTAAAAGTATGGAAAAAAATCAAAGCACTACAGTTATGGGAAAGGTTGGCCACTGTCATCAAAACCTGCATCTATTCCAGAAAGGAAGAGCGACAACAAGAGTGTAGATTCTGTTACGAGGACGACGAAAGTTCTGAACACATTCTGGATGAATACGGTCGATGAGTCATACACATAGGTCTCAGAGTTATGATAGTTTCTGTATTTTAAATACCACAATAGATCTACTAAAATCACAGTGGTCGAGCAGGGCTAGTAATTTGAAGGTACTCAATCAAAAACGAGTGTTTGAAGGGGAAACAGAGTTCGTTACTAAATCAGCAACTCGGAAATGATTGGTTGGCAAGACAAATCGTAATGTGTTGGGAAGGGGTCAACCCTGCCAGATGAGCTAGCGCACACTGATGTTGGCGGTTCCATGCAAAAAAAAATCGATTGGTGGCTTGAAATATTTTCTTCTGACCGAGTATGTCAATGGTGAAGTAGTGACTCTGAAGGAGAAACACAGTATTGTTCACCAGAAAACGGTATCGTATACGCCGAAACAAAACGGATGCGCTGAAACGCAAAAATGCGCAGAATTGTTGAGGCTGCCAGAAATAGGGTCCACGCGAAATGTTAGCAGGGTAGCATATATCTTAAACAAAACCGGTACATGTATAAATGAAAAAAAAAACATACACTATGGTTGGAACACCGAAAAAAAATGGGACTAAAAATCTCACAAATGACTGTTCGTTCGGTACCGAGTTTTATCAGTGATAAAAACCGAAAATTAAGTGACACGCGACGTTGTCTTTTGTGAAAAATTCAATTTTGAAACAACCTCAGGTCACAGAGGTTGCACACGTCGTTCCAGAGCTTTTTGTAAGTCCGAGTGCCATGGAAAAAGAACCGATGGTGAGCAGCAGCAGGGTTTCTCAACTAATAATGTCATAAATGACAGCAAACTCATCAGTCAGCGCACACATTGCCGAATTTGTGCTTGGCGGCAATAAATTCTGCTAACAAGTCACACTGGATAGACGCCTTGAAAAGTGAATTCGTCTCGTTAATCAAGAATGATACGTGGTACTCAGTGGATCCTCCGCCGAACCGAAAGGTAATAATTATCAAATGGTTTTTTTTTTCAACCAGGAATATGGCATAGATTGCGAGTTAACTTTCAGACCGGTTGCTAAGTTTTGGTCGCGGCGTGTAGAAAACTGAAAATGCGCCAATTTGACGTAAATACGGCTTTCCTATATGGTGAGCAAGGCTTTCGGGTGTTGAAAAAGTTCGCTTCTTTTCTCGGAACTTTCATGCTTCAGGCCAGCATTACGGATTCGTGTGTCATTGTCGGTAACAATGGTGGCAAATATACTCTGTTGGCCATTTACATCGACGACGGATTTGTGGTAGCTGAATCGGAGGCTGGTGTATCAGGACGCTTAAAGTTTTTGCGAGAACATTGTGTCGTGTTGTGTTGATGCTACCTACTTTTTGAGCCATGAAGTAAAAACAACTTTCCATTGGATCGATATATGTCGCTCAAGGCCTGTACGTGACGCGGACACTGCAGAAGTATAACATGTTGAATAGCAATTCAGTCTCGACTCTCGTGGAGACAGCACCAATTGGGAATAGGAATGGCCTAAATTCAGTGGTGTTTCGATATACTGAGGCAGTGGGTAGGCTAATAAGCACAACAATCGGGACGGAGCCCGACATCGCGTTGGCTGCAGCGATGGATAGCCGACATTTGAGAAATCCGGTGCCCCGTCATGTGAATGATGTAAAGCGCATTCTGAAATATGTGAATATAATTCCGATTTATTCTTAAATTAAACGCGGTTTATGCTGGTGATGTCATAACTAGACAATCGACCAGTGGTTTTGTATTCTTGCTTGCCTCGGGTTCTATCTCGTGGAGCTCACAACGCAAAAAATGTGTAGTTTTGTCCATGACCGAGTCGGAATACATGGATGCGTGCCATGCTAGTGGAAGGTTGGTATGGTTGAAAGTATTTTTGCACGAACTAAGTGCTCATGAAGAGAAGCCGGTAAACTATCATTGGATAATCAAAGTGTGATTCGGCTTATCAAAAATCCAGGGTTTCTCAAACGAACCAAGCACATTGATATCAGATATCATTTCATCAGGGATTATTTTGAAAAGTTTTTTTTCAGTTGCAGTATATGCACACTGACCAGCAAGTTGCGGGCGTTCTTACCAAACCATTGGCCAAGGGAAAGTTCTCGATTTTCTGCGGGAAGATGGAAGTGAACCAGGGTCGTAAACATACCCCGACAATGGAGGGGTCCAAGCCCACAACAAATTCTTAACAACCCTTCCCCCAAAAAAATGACATTATGGGCATTTGCGGATCTTAGAGAGGGTAAAAGTTACAATTCCCTAATTTTTGTTCTAAAATTAACATTCTTAGGGGGCACGATTATTCTTTGGGGATTCGTGGTCTCCTAGCACCCCTCAAAATGACGCTCCTGCCCATAGGCGGATCCGCCCCCCCTATAATTTCTGGCTGGATCCGCCTGTGCTCCTGCCTCTAAAATTATGAAAATGATAAAAAATATCATATTCTAATGTTCAGTTTAAAGTAGGTAAGTGTTGAGTCAATACATCTGAAAACCGATATAAGGTCGACACATAGTGTCGTCTGTAAAAATAATGTGAAAGATTCACATGGCCTAGGTCAACCATCTGCTGTCTTTTTTTGCTGGAATCGTCTTAAAATTTCTAAGACTGGATTTTTTTATATTTTGCAAGTCTGTTAGTTATTTTGAAAAATTACCCAAAATCAATATCTTATTTTATACATAAACTAGATATAAGTGCGAAAAATATGAAAAATCGATATTTTGAATATAGAAAGAGCCACCCTAATCGGGTAAGCCCAATGTTTGTGCTGCAAACTTTTTTAGGTCAGTTCAACGTTTGTGGCAACTAAAATTAAATCTGATAATTAGGTCAAAAAATCGTAGAGCAAAAGTCCCTTCCTCACCTCTGGCCGATCCAGCTCAAATGTTGAGGTGCGAGTTTTCTTGAAGGTTTTTTTCTAGAAACTCGACTAGAACCGAAATAGATAGTTATGAAAAAAGTTCGTCGATTAAGTCGTTTTTCTATGTACAGGGTGATTCTTAAATGAGGGAATAAAAAAAACTCATTACATTCTCGTTACATAAGCATCCTTTACATAAAACAGTAACAGACAAAAAGCATAATTTGATGATTTTTTAGTTTTTCAAGTAGTATTTGCTGTGTGAACTTGGCATTTTTTTTGTTGGTAAAAGATCCGTTTTGCTTAAAAAATTTACATTTACAAATTTACAATAATTAAAATGCATAAAATAATATTTCTAATAATGCAGGCCTTCGATCTGTACTATTTTAATTGTTTTTTTTTACTACACATAACTGGTCCAGTTAATGGCCTTTTTTTTGGGCTAAATGCACTTCATTATTCCCGAAATCACCACACCACCATACTATATATAAAAATGTTAAACCAAATTCCCGGGATTTATCGATTAATCGCTTAAAATATTTACAGTGAGTAGGTATATAGTATAAAAATACGGATACAACAAAATGTGTTGTGTACATACATAACATCTATATAAAGTATACATAAGTACAGGCGATAAAAAAACCTATACAATATACAATACATTTCATCACCCGATTCAAGGTATATATATGTATGTAGTGTTTATATATGGATATACTTTATCTAGATATAGATATCATGGAAGAGAACTGATTTCATATAATTACTGTATTACTATAACCCTATATATTAACCTACCTTTTAGCATAATAGGGGTCCCTAAATGGATATAGGGGTAGCTTAAATCCTAAAATCCGCGGAAAAATTCTACAAATTATGTGATTGAGTCAGGTGCTTAGAAGAGGTCCATATATTGAAAGACGTTATAGAAAAAGTGAAATTGATTAATCCTTTTTTCGGTGCCTGAGTAACAAAACCTCTAGGTATTCTAAACTTTATTGACCTGATCAGGTGAATGAAAATAAATGAACACCCCTAATGAGAAGCCCATAACTATATACTGTTGTAGTAACAAATTAGTATATGTTAGAAAAATATATTTTATTTCATGCGTGAGTATTACTTCCATACTATACAAAGCATATGGAAGAATTGGTTTTGCTATTTTTTCGAAAAAACAAGCATACCCTTAAAATGTTTATTAAATGGGATATTCGAGTTTTTAAGAAGATTCAAGTAAACCAATTTTTTGGGGTCGCTCTCTCGAAAGTTTTTTTTTGTCCACTATTTAAAAACGGCTTTTGTAAAGGATTTTTTTTCCACACAAAAGGGAAAAGGCCCACTAAACTGCTGCGTAGAAAAAAAAACTTTTGATTGACCAACGTTTTTATTACAAAATTTGAGCAGGATTGGACAAAAGAGAAGAGGAGCACCAAATCCCACTATTAAATAGAAGCTACTTTTGTTCGACGAACTTTTTCCTATAATTATCAGGTTTAAGCCGTAGTTTTCACAAAAGTTGTATATAGAGTTGCAAATCACAAAATATTAGCAAATCGAACAATGGCACAGGCGCCCCCTAAAACATCCTTTTTAAGAAAATCAAATTTGGTTCAATGATTTTTCGTGTAGTTATCAGAATTAAAATTAGTTTTCACAGAAGTTTAGAAAAGCTTACCACACCAAACTTGAGCTCGATCGCATAACCATAATTAGGGTGATTTTCAAACACCTTTAAAACAAATTTACTGATACTACCATTTTTTCTACGATTTCTTTCAGTTATCACGTAGGTTGGACAGACAAAAAAATCGAACTACAAATTCAAGGTTCAATCGGATATGGAATTAGGATGGCTCTCAAGAACTTTTATAATAAAAATAATATAAGAAAGATTGTGTTCCTAACACCTATGGCCAAAATACAGGAATACTCGAAAGAGTAGACCAATCAGAGGTCTCGGGAGACATTGTTATTTTTCGGACCGTTTAAATCTTCTAAACGACATCATCCCTGATTTTACTTTTGGGAGCAGGAAGGACTTCTACAAATATGAAGATTTTTAGGGTGTGTCTATCTTTAGGCCACGTACCACAAGAATGGACGATGTCTAGATGTCTGTATTCATTTTCAAGGCCGGAAAAATTCAGCATACGACACCAAAACACTTTCGACTGATCTATCTAACCGCATTCCTTCTTAAAACGATTGAGAGTGTGCTCGAAACGAATATTAGGGATTATTTTAACAGCACACTTGTTGTGACACCTAAACATGCACACACGAAAGGAAAGTCAACGGATGCCGCTCTCCATTCGGCAGAAGAAAAATCATAGCAAAATCATTCGAGCCTAAATAATCCACACTTGAAGTATTCTTAGACATCATATGACCACTAAGGCTATTACGGGTGCTCATTCCATGTACAACGTAAAAAGAGGGGAAACTTGGTGGATATATGCGCTGCTTCAGAATAGAAGAATAAAAGCTGAATGGGGAGACACTAGCATGACAAAACAGCCGATAGAGCCACATCAAGACGGATTTCTTCTTCTTCTTCTGGCAAACACAGGCTCAAGGTTCGTCGCTTATGCTGACGATTTAGTATTATTTGCATCAGAAATTGACTTAAACATTCTGAGTTTCATCACCACTTCAGCACTCAAAGTTGGCAAAGACAAGGGACTTTCAAAGAGCTTAAGAATAAACCCGTTGAAAACAGAGACAGTGCCGTTTACCAAAGAGATGCAAAAGACATCTTTTAGATCTACGTATAACACAAACACTGGACAGTTAACTACACTGGAGCGAGAATTTAGCGGAAAGGTCTTTGAAGGCAATCTGCGCTTTTTATGCCCACAAAAAAATGATCGGCAAGAAGTGGGATTTACCCGAATTATCTAATATATTGGATTAATACAGCAATAGTTATGCATATGCTCACTTTTGGAGCGCAAGTGCAGGCACGTAGCCCAGGAAGGTGAAATGAAATATGAAATAAGAAAAATGTATATATGGTAAATCGCATCATTATTTTGCTTAGCTGATTCTAATGACTTTGCCCCCATTCCGATCCACTTACTCTTAGCAGCGGACGATTACGGGACATTCGGCACGGGCCAAACGGTGGTCCAGTGGCACAAAAACAGATTCTATCAGGACTGAGTTCAGAAACTCCGATTCCGAATAGAAAAGCGCTCATCAAGAAATTGTCAGCAAGGTATAGATATCGATTCCACGTTTAGGAAATTCTGGGAATTAGAAGAGCTAACAATCGTACGTCATCTTACTCCGGATTAGGAATATTGCGATTTTTTATATTAAGAAACTCACACAAGAAATACTTCAAATCGTTCTACCGTGCGACCTCCTTTTAGCCAGTCTTACGTCATTAACCAACCGACTTACAAAACAATTACGCAACGTTTCTAAAGGAATACATCGAGTTGGATCACATGAGAGCTTTTTCACTCTATCATCGAGAAACGTCTTCGGACGGTTCCGGCCACGTATTGCTGTTTACAAAAAAATCTAGCAGCTCCACACGAATAAAACGCGTTCGTTTTCGATGGGTCATGTAGCACATCATCTTGGTTTTCTTTGAGCTATTGTTACTGGACCACGCCTACAGGATGAGTTATGGTATATTTATACAAAATGGAGAAAACATCGAGTTACCGTAACTGCAGACGTTGTCAAAATGTATCGACGAATTCGAGGCATAATGATAGATTATCGTTTACATACTCTCACTTTCGGATTGGTCGATCAATTACGATTTGGATCGAGATCAACCTACTTCACTTCTCAGGACCCTCAAATCCATTCGGGTCGCACAATGGCTGGGCACGAAAAATGGTAATCAAGCATTCCAAATAGACTGTTTAGCAGATGCATTTAATCGGGCTTACGCCGCTGTATAACATATCTACGCATTGCTCACACAAATTCGCAGATCACCACAAAAGTTGATGGCCGCCAGAACGAAGTGGCCCCTTAAATTACTCATACTCGAGTTATCCGGCGCAGTGCTGGCGAACCGAGTCATAAAATTGATGACTCTATGACTAACGGTGAAACTTTAGCGTGGACCGATTCGTTAATTACATTACCGTAGTTAAAAGAATATATAGATTGATACAAGGTTTTAACAATTATTTATTATAGCCAATTGCCAATTTTAATCAATTTGTTTGATTTAAATTGGAATTTGTTCGACCGCTTCCTGGCCAAAAATCTGTCGAATGATAACCGAAGGTTTTTAGCAAAAAACAAATCATATAAGATTCACGGTCGGTATCGTAAGATACAAAATCAACAGTAATATTTTATATTAAAGTTAGAAAATTCAACATTTTCAACAAACAAATATCATG
>JANTEX010295249.1:0-17051 GCA_024741295.1 Macrocera vittata | reverse complement strand
TAATTTGTCAAGTCGTAATATACTAATAAATTCCAGCTGCCCATGGTTCTACCAATTTCACCGATATTTTCGAAGTACACTGCAAAAAATCCTGTGCGAAAAAATCACAGAACCGAGCGCCATTTTCGGCCACGGCCCTGTGTTAAATCCGGTGTTAAAAAAAAAGAACACCGGATAAACGGTGATTAATATTGCTATGTTCTGTGTTGGGTTTAAAATGGCCAAGCATATTTTATGTATGATTTTTGCACTAATCAGTGATGTTTTAAGCAGTGCATGCATTATTTATCAGCAATCAGTATATATTTATTTACGCAGACCGGGTTTACGGTGTTAAATATGACTATTTTACACCGTTTGTTGATATTTTTTAAACTGAACATTGCTTTTTCTTCAATTGAACAATCCTCTTGTACCTGGAACAGTTTTAATTTTATTGCAAGATCATGCATAAATATAGTTTTGGACAGTGTAACATTTACTACGCCCGTTGATATATTTTTCGCACTGTTCAGTGCCTTTTTATGTTGAACCTGCTTCTTTTTAATTATTATGTGTAGTTGTTTTACACAGATCTAGCCAATATATTTCTTAAACTATGTTATGTATGTATAGGACAACGATATTTGTATTGAAGATCATGCCCAAATGTACACTGGAATTGTGTTCAATTTACAACGTTCGTTGTTATTTTTCTGGCAATGGTCAGTGTTACTTTATGTAGAACCTGTTTCTTTTTCATTAATCTGTGTTGTTAATTTTTACACAGATTTAGGTAGTATTTCATAAAGAAAATGCTTATTTTAGATCAATCGGTGTTGATTGTTTATACACAGATCTAGGTAGTATTATTATTGAACAATGGTATGTATATATAGGACAGTGTTAATTTTTATTGCATGAAGATGCACTAATGTACTCTGGGACTGTGTACAATTCGCAACGTCCGTTGACTGGTCGGTGCTATTTTATATAGAACCTGCTCTTTTTTCATCATTCGGAGTTGTTTTTTTATACACAGATCTAGGAAATATATAAATTGAACATTGTTATGTATGCATAAGACAGTGTAAATTTGCATTACATGAACATGCACTAATCTTATCAGTGACTGTGTACAATTCACAGAATCCGTTGTTTTTTTTTACTCTGGTCAGTACTATTTTATGTAGAACTAGATCTTTCTTCATTAATCGGTGTTATATTATTTTACACAGATCTATGCAATACAGTTATTGAACCATGTTGTGTATGTATTGGACAGTGTTAATTTTTATTGCACGATCATGCATTATTGTGCATTGGGACTGTGTACAGTACACAACGTCCGTTGTGTGTTTGTATTCTTGAACTGTGTACAATTCACAATGTCTATTGCTATTGTTTTGGCACTGTTCAGTGCCTTTTTATATTGAACTTGCTTCTTCGTCATGAATCAGCATTTATTTACCGAAAATATTTTGAAAATATAATATCAAGCGTTAAGAATATATAGTAAACTTTTCGTAAGAATTTTTTAAGTAAGTTTACTATATTCTTAATATTTGCTATTATACTTTCAAAATATTTTCGGTAAATAAATGCTGATTGATGACAAAGAATCAAGTTCAATATAAAAAAGCTATATATATTTATACATATACATGTGAAAATATTAAAACCATCAAAATCCAAGTCAACATAGGTAAAGTCCATTGAATTGTCTTCAGTCTACAGCCAATGGAAAATAGCAATCCTAAGTCTAAAAAATGTCCTGTTTTTGAAGCTGATGTTTGCCGTCTCCAAAGAATGGATCAGACATGCTACTTGCCACATGCAAAAAAGGATTTCAATATATACAGCAGAATTCGTCGGGGCGGAGGTCGGTCCTACTTATAGGATTCCTATTTAAAGGAATTCTTATGTATATATAAAATACCATAACTGTCCCGAAATTTGTGAAAGTTATAAAAGAACTAATTTTAATTATTTTTACAAAAAATTTATTCAATTGTTATATTGTATCTTGTACAAAAAAAAATATTCAATTGTTTCAAATATAACTGTATTCTTATTGTATCTTATATATATATATATCTTATCTATCGTATTCATATTGTATCTTATACAAAACATTATTAAATTGTTTCAAATATAACAGTATTCATATTGTATCTTATATATTATGACATACTGCCGTGCTGAATAAATGACCTATCTACATTTTTTTTTAGGTTTCTACATCAATAAAATCTAAAACACACTACGAAACAAAAAAATGTAGATAGGCCATTTATAGTTAGCATGGCAGCATTTTATTATTTTAAATATAACAGTATAATCTATACTGTATTTAGGATGGGCCGAATTTTTAGATTTTAAGAAATTCAAAAAAAAAGGGTCCAAAAGGTTGTATTATAAAAAAAGGAGAAATTTTTGTTCTACGACTTTTCAAAAAAAGTGCATTTTATATGACCGCAGAGATCTTGAAAACTTTAATGCTTCAATTTTAACAAGTCATAAGTCAAGATACGCGTCTTAATGAGACAAAACCAAGTATACAAATATTCCAAAAAAATATATTTTTGAAAAAGTTTTTCTTATGAAAACTACAAAATTTTAACGTTTTTTTAAGAAAGCTAAATTTTTGCAATTTTTCTTAAAAAAACGATTTTGGAAATTTGACTTCGTTCGAGATTTTAGATTTTCAAAGTCTATGCGGCCATATTTAATGTACTTTTTTCAAAAGTCGTAGAACAAAAAATTCTTGTGTTTTTATAAAACTTTTTGGACTTCTACCTTTTTAAATTTCTTCAAAACTGAAAATTCGGTCCAGCCTACACTTTCATATTATAAAAACATAAGTTTTAATTTTAAAATTGTGGGCTGTGTAGTAAAATTCAAGCTTTTTTTAATTCACTCTCGGAATGGTCTCAAAATAACTAATGTAAAAAGATGTCTTTATATAATGTATGATTAATGTTTCAACCACAGGTGTGGCGAAATACTTATCATTCTTTGTTTAAAGTCTTCTTTTAAATCCTTTATTTTGAGACCATCCGAGACTGATTTCGAAAGTTTTACATTTTACTACGTACCCGTCGTTATACATAACAAAGAGATCAATTTCAATTTTTTAATGTAGTGTAAAAATCCTCTACATTTGGTTTCACGTTTAACGTAGTCTTATAAAAAAACACCTCGAAAAGGTTAAAAAATTTGGTGAGGTGTTTATCGTACTTCAGATTAAAAACAAAAAATGATTTAAACAGAATGTCGAACGCCTTAATAGGATCGTTTCCTATTTTGACTAAAGTTGATTCAATTTTTAAAAAAAATAAGTCTCCCTTTTTTACCAAATGTGGGTGAACAATATTGTCGTTTTCTTCCGTGTTGACTAGTTCAGGATGGGCCACTTTTTGTTTGCATTTCTTGCACTCCAGTGTGTCCACAATTGTAAAAATTTTTTGAAAAAAATCTAAAGGGGATGAAATACGTGCAGCGTTTAACATAGAAAAAAGGCAAGAAAAAATCCAACCAAAAAATATATATATTTTTAATTTTTTATAGAGATCGACGATTGTATTTTCGTTGTAAAAATCTAAACTACGGGACTTTTGTTCTACGATATTTTGGCAACCCGCAAACATTTTTATTTTATATTATTGATTTTATATTATTGTTAGAAAAAATATTGAAAATATTGTTTGATTTTCAAGTTATAGCTGAAATAAATGTCGATGCAGAGTGAAAACACTCAAATTTTTTTAAAAAATCTTCGTAACAGATTTTTTTACGATTTTTTTTGCTTCTAGATAATAAAAAGTTAGTTGGAATATGGTTATAAAATTGTAAAAATCATTTTCAAAGATTGAGAAAATGTGTGTTTAATATTAAATATTCATTCAGAGGACCAAAAAATAAAATCTAATTTTTTTCCAAATAACTTTTTTATATCTCGCAGGCGCAAAAATTTTTTGAAAAATCATGAACGATATGGAAATAAAAGTTGAAGGATTGTCCCTCTGCATCGCCATTAAATTTTTACAATATACGACTCTGCATATGGAAATACAATCGTCAATGTCCGCTCTTAGGATTGACTTTTAGGACCGGACACCGGCTACTGCATTTTCGAAATTTATTTATCGTATTGTCGTATATTTTGTATTAAAACAGATAAACGTTTATAGATTCCGGCAAATTTAGTATTAACATTCTAAATACATTACATGTTGAAGAAAAATAAAATCGCGCAAAGTAAAGAAAACGCAATGGACAATGAACATTAAATAAAATATGTGGCTTTTATCAAGAGGTTAACTCACCGTCGTTAATAAATTCAAATTTTGGAAGTGGTGTCACATTTTCGGTCAGTAAATTGACCCCATCCTGCAGTCCGTTTGGATTACTGCAAACATTTAAAAGGGCGAACTCGTATGCGATCTGAAATTATAAAAAAAAAATTATTATCGAATTCAGAATTGTAAAAAAAATTCAAATTTACCATTTCACCGTTAAATTCGTTGAGTTCTGGAAATGCCTGTGTCAATGCAGTGAATGCCGGTTTTTCCTTCCGGATCATTTCACGCCGTAGTTTAAATGATTTTTTTAGAAGTAATTTTACCGATTCCGTTGTCGGCTCGACAGCGGCACTCTCGGCACTCTCGGCACCCTCGGCAGCAATTTCATTCTGGAAGTATCCGAAAATATTGATTATAGTTCAATCGATCGGACGCGGCACTTCCATATAAATGTATACGGTAATATATTTATATATTATATAATGTTAGGAAATTAGTTTAAAACGAAAAAAAAAACACGAAAAATTGGATTTTTACATTTTACATTTGAAACCCCCCATAAGTTTTGTCCGATCGATCTCAAATTTTGTTTTGCGCATTTTTAGGTCTGCACAATTTCTGTGAAAACTAGAATCAAATCCAATAATTAGGAAAAAAGTTCGTCAAATAAAAGTTTTTATATAGGTGTTCGAGAGCCATCCTGCATTGCAAACTTTTTCAAGTCTTACAACTTTTGGAAAAACTGGAATCGAATTCGATAATTATAACTAAAAGTTCCACTAACAAAAGTTTGTTTTCTCCATGGTGTTTGAGCCCAAACCCTAAGTTTTTATCCGAACGGACTCAAATTTTGGGTGGCAGACTTTCTTAGATCTGCACAAGTTTTTTAAAAACTAGAATCGAATCAGCTACTTAGAAAAAAGTTCGCCGAATAACTCTTTTTTTCAATATATGTAGGTGTTCAGGGCGATCCCTCCCCTTTTGTCGGATCGGGCTAAAACAATAGGGTTCTTCCTGTCAAAAGATTACACATTCTGTAAAAATTTTATCACGATCCATCAAACCGTTTGGTCTGCATCGTGTTAACAAAAAATGTCTGACGAACGAGCGACCGAGCGAGCTAACCAAAAAAAAACGTTCTTTTGCTGGAATCGTCTTAAAAATTTTGACAAGCATTTTTAACAAATTTTGAGGGTATCTTAGTTTTTCGAAAAAGTATTTAAAACCAAAATATGGTATATATGTAGGTATATGGAAGTAAAATTGATTACTTACTTCCGCATCGTCGTGTTTATCCACCGAGCTTGATTTCGAAGAACGACTGAATTTCTTGTTAGCCGGATCCTGATCACGGCGAATAGTTCGCAGTCTATCAGCGATAAAGCCGATACTACTGCTTTTGACCCCCGCCGTGGCGGAAAAATACGCGGCCTATAAAGAAAAAAAATCTATAAAACTTAAATAACTCACACACGACTAAGAGAATCTTACCGAAGGTTGCGCATTCTCCACATTCGTTCGAAGGTGTGGATATGTCTTGACGATTGAGCACGCCAAGTTCGATTTGAATTTAGTCGGAGGATAAATAAATAAACAGAAAACGAGAGTACATAATATTAAATAAACAGAAAACGAGAGAACATAATATTAATTAAACAGAAAACGAGAGAACATATATATTAATTTGCACAATTACCCCCAATTAAATATAAACTTACTTTTTAATTGCTATAGAATATATTTGTTAGATATATATTGATCATCAGATCCAAACGGCGTCCATATGGAAATTGGTTTGGGATGTAGTAGAAGTCGTATTGCTATTAACTCAATATCTATCGTAGAATTTATTCGATATGCATTAAGCTCATTATTGAAATAATTGGTATCAAATACATTTACTTCCAAATAAATGCTTTCACGTTTTTCAATAATTTGTAAAATTTTTCCAAACATAGGCATTTCATTTTTGTCATTAATATAGACCATTAAACCCTTCCGATATTCAATACCATTGATCTCAATTCCAGTTCCAGAAATGTGTAATTCGTCATCAAGGATGTCAGAACTCGTTTTTGTTATCCATTGATGTTTATTTATAGGAGTTCCTTCACTGAACAACTGGCTAAAATACAACGTTTGCTCGATTTGGCACCTTTTTGCAGCGGTTTTTACAACATTTTTGTAATTATTTGAAATTTTCACATAATTTTTTATACTGTTGTGCTTTGCTTCGAACCGCATGCACCAATAATCGCATGGTGGCCCTACTTGTATAATCATGTCTACATAATGACCGCAAACGTGATGGATTTTATTTATTAAATTAACGTCGGGAAACAATATAAATAGTTCATCGTTATATTCAGTAAGAAGCGCGTCTAAATAGGCCAAAAGTCCTGGTGTAAATTGCTGACACATGAGAATATTGACAATTTTATTTAGAACAATTAGTAGTGCAAAATATTTATCGTTCTTCATACTAATAAAATCGCCTATCAAAAATGGTAATACTCTCAATAAACACCATTGCTGTGCCGCTCTTTGTTTAAGAGAATGATCAGTGAATGCTTTTCTTAACGAAACTCTTTCGAAATTAGCACTGGGCTTATTTTTAATATCAGTTTGCCCATAAGCAAATAAATGAATTCGATCATTTAATGTGGCAGCTGTAAACTTTTTTTCGACAATTACATATACATACAGTATTAGTTTGACTGTAAATGGTATGACACCTTCGAACATATCATGCATTATATCGAACGCGAAGTTCTGAGTGCTATGAAAATTTGCTGCGTCATTTAATATTGAATGCTTTCTTATACCAAAGATATTTGTAGTAGCAGTTGACGGTTGGTTACTTATCATTTTCAAAACTTGTTCATGGTGAGGTACATTTCGTCGTTCCATTGAGCCGTGATTTATGGTGCGATCCCGCAATAATTCTCTTGTAATTAAACATTGTCGACAGAAGTACTTGTTACTGGGCGACAATAATCCAAACAGTTCATGAGCCGCTAGGCTGTCTGCTGCTATTAATGTTAATGTCGCTCTTAAATTAAATGCATTGCCATTTATTTGGATTTTTACACCAGACTCGCTTTCTAACTGTTTCAGCTCTGACATAAAAGGTTTTAATATCGCATCAAAACCATATTTCTTAATATCCTCTGTGTAGCATAGTGCCAATACAAAAACGTTGTTAAGCTTGGAGTTGAATGTTATTGGAAAATTTTGAATAGAATAATAGAAAGCCCCGATCTTATGGATTGAAGTTTTTGATCCAAGTGGATTTACAACCTCGGTATCATCATAGTACAAAGTTAATCTCAAAGCATGACTGTGTTTTTCGAAGTAATTTGAGTTTTTGTACTGTTTTCCGTCTATATAGCTTTCAATAATATTAGAACCAGAAGATTTTTCATTTTCAACAAATGAACGCAATTCCTCGCATTCCATTAATTTTTTCAAAACAGATATCATCGATATATATTGAAACGATTCATTTATATCTACGATTTTCTGTGTCGTGCCAATAAATCTGCTTTCCTTTCTGGTTCCCAAAAAAATTTCTTTAGGAATTATCATACTGTACGAATTTGTTAACATTCCTAGTTGTTTATATTCTGAATCTAATACAGTAAATGGAGAATAAATCTTAAACAAACTTTCAAATCTATTTGTTTCTTCCGCATTCATTTTAAAACCATTTGAAATCATAAATTGATGAACAGTAGCTTTTAAATATTCGCTCGTTGTTAATAAGATATTATCAAATATATCAATGGCATTGCTTATCAGAGGTTGGGTACAATTTTTTTGTGATTTTAGTTTCAATATTGCTTCTTCTGCACATTTTTGTAATTTAGAGTTAGTTACTGCCACGGAACTTTTCAAACTGCCATCGTCAAAATTTCTTGTCGAAACAATTTCAACCTCTTCTACAAATTGGTCGTCGGAATGAAATGTCTTTAAATGATACACCAAGTTACGAAAGCGATTAAATACATTTTTACAACCATTTTCGGAACATTTTAATAACGTTTTGTCTAATAGCAATCCGTGTTGATATTTATAATGACTTCTTAGCCCATTAATGTAGCCAACAACGTAAGATTGGCAAACAAAGCATTTAAATGCCTTTCGGCCGGCTGTAAATGAAAACAAAAGTAATCAGAGAAGAGGAAAAAATCCACCATTACAATTTTTTTTTCACTTTTTATTTTTTATTTTTTTATCAAATAATTGAAAAAACCAGATTTATATGTATAGTACCTATCTATCACATGTTATGCATTTTGGCAGTCCAAAATATGTTTTTCCTCTTGTTTTGTGTGAAAAACACACAGCACAGAACAGTACAAAATAAGTAGCAAAGTTTAAGGACGAGATTTCTTTTAAGTTTATATTGATTGGTTTAAATGCAAGTGAAAAACTACCCAAAATTAATATTATTTCTTACAGAAGCTTAAAAAAGAGGAAAAAATTATTAGAGAATTTAAATTTTGCTACTGTTTGGTGTGAATTACACACAGAACAAGAGGAAAAAATCCAATTTTTTTTTCACTTTTTAAATTTTTTTTATATAAAATAATTGAAAAAACCAGATACTATAGCATCACATATTATGCATTTTGCCGTCCAAAATATTTTTCCTATTGTTCTGTGTGGAAATCACACAGAACAGTAGCAAAATTTAGAAACATGTGGCGAAACTAAATTTGTTTTTGGTCTAATTGGTTTTAAAGTAATAGTCCAAAATCATTTAATATTAATTTTTTGTACGGTTTGTTAATTTTTTTGTACGGTTGATTAAAAAATGAAGAAGAAATAGTTAGAAATTAAATTTTCCCGTTGTTCAGTGTAAATTAAACACAGAACACGAGGAAAAAACGACTACACTTTTGAAAAAAATAAAATCTTTTGCAATATATAACCTGTTAATGCACGTTTGGTTTCCGCAGATGCATTTTCTCCATCCAAAATATCCATCAAGGAATTTTCTGCAGCCGCCATTCTGCAATTTACATACACTTTCACTTTTTATTTTCACTATATAATTTTACGCACGTGCGGTACCGAATGAAGTTAATGTATGAAGGACAATGACTGAATGACAATAAAATGACTTTGACTTGTTAACGTTGATGTGACTCGTGGCGTGCGGTCGGCTAAAGAACACAAAAATAATGCAAAGTGGTCAGAGTGAGAGTATAATATAAGAATTAGTAGAGATGGTAGAGATAGATGCATTATGCTGATTCATTATACATTGTCTTTAGTTTAGAATTTCTTTTTTGTTGCAGTGTTGTTCTTTGATAAATGTTTATGTAAATTTTAGAATTTTTAATTGTAATATAAATAATGCTTTGATAAAAAGTCATAAAAGTAAAATTTAAAATATATTGATAAAATTGATTTATCAAAACCCCCTCCTCCTCCTACTCGCGCAATTGCGATTAATGAAATCTTCCAATGTTTTAAATATTAATCAATTTTGTTTCTATGACCGACTTACATTATTTTTTAAAAATACATCTTTCATACATCACAAATCACGAAGCTTTAAAAGTATGTTTTAACAGGGTGTCCAAACCAATTTCGGAGTTTTAAGTGACCTCTATTTTAGGCTCAATTTCGTAATTCGTTTTATGATCAGTCGAAGCGATTTGAAATTTATGATCAACCCATATTTTTTTATATAGTTAGAAGAAAATATGTTAAATTGAAAAACAGTATTAGTCGGTGTCAGTAATACATTTTAAATATAATCGATCGGAAACGAGATAGAGCTTAAAATATAATTGAACACGTGGAAAAAATCGTTTTACAGCTAAAAAATAACGTAAGTCAGTCATAGAAACAAAATTGGTATTTTATATCCAAAAAAACTGCTTTTGGGGACGATCCGACCAATAGAGGCCGGTCCCCGAACACTTATTTGAAAAAAAAATTAGTTTTTGTTAGATAAACTTTTTTGTTTATCATTCAAATCGATTCAAATTTTCACAGATAGAGCAATAAAAAAATGCGACTTGCAAAATTTCAGACAAATTGGATATAGTTTCTTAGTAAAATATAAATATTAAAATTGGATTTGATTTTCTTAAAAAAGTAAGAAAATCGATTTTTCTTTTTTACCTTATTAAGAATGTATTGGAGCCAGTCCGCGATATATGAAAATTGTGTTTTTAGTAATGTTTTGATTTTATGATTTATGATTATGATTTTAATTAATATAAAATTAAGATAATTTAAAAAATATGTTCTTTCCGTTCATATAATAAATATATATACCTACACAGAAAAAAAAAGAATTATTTGTGGTTAATCAATTTCGTGCCAAATCATTTAATTTCCACTTTATTATAATTTCTATTAAGACTAAAAATTAAAATAATTGAACTTCTTGACCAAAATAATGTAATATGTTAAAGTTTATATATATTTGCTTATTGTTATTCTTATTCTTATTCTTAAACATAAATGTTCATTGTAGATCGCGCATCACAACACTGACTCTAACACAAAAGATTTTGGCACTGTTCTGTGTTAAAATATATATATAAGTTTGACTTCTCTAGAATATCGTATTTCATCGATATTCTAGAGAAGCCAACTTTTCAAATGTCATCGACGCCAGGGGACAACCCTATGATACTAAACTTGTTAATACCGGCCGAATTTCTGTTTTTCTTTTTCTCCGATTGTGTCTTTTCTTCAACATTTTTAAACTCTCAATTAATTCCATTTTGTTGAAATCTGGCAAGCCTTGAATTTAATTGCATTAGAAATTAAATGAAAATTTATTATGTCGAGTCCAGGAATCGAACCCAGATTTTTCATTTCATTGACCTTGCCTAGACAACCACAACCAATTGTCTAGTATATAGGTGATTGAACCAGCTCACACTCATTAAAAAAAATACGGTGGTGCTACCTATGCGTTTCTTAACGGCTATTTATGGAACTTTGTGCTCCATATAAAATTATTTTTTTGAAAATACGTTTACATTAAAATAATCACAGTAAATTTGAAGAATCTGACAACATTTTTCGATTAAATACTTCAATTTCCTTAAAAATCACAAAATTGTGAAATTTTCTTATATTTTTTCTTCTCATTCCCCGGTAGTGAAATGAGGATAAACTGACTTTGACAGGTCAATTGATCAAGCAAAATTACACACAGAAACAGAACCAAACGCTTTATCACAGTTCTGGCGAATAGGATGAATTCATAATAAGAAAATTTCAACACAAAACAAAATATTTTAACAAAGTTCTGTGAAAGTGATGCTGATGCTGATGAAGCATAATTACACACATAACACAACATTATGACACAGTTCTGGATAAGTGATCGCAAAAAAAAATGCAATTTGAATTGATCATGTAAAATAACTCAAAGAACAAAACTTTGAAAGATGATGCATAATCGGAAAATTTCCATAGAAAACAATATATTTAACACAGTTCTGTGAGTGTAGACTGATTGATGGATAAAACAAAATTGCACACAAAACCAAATGCTTAAACACAGTTCTGGCAGGACATGTCATGCATAATCAGAAAATTTCCACACAACAAAACATTTTAACTTAGTTCTGAGAAAGTAGATTGTTGATCAAGCATAATTACACACAGAATACAACATTTGACACAGTAGTTCTGGATGTTTAAGATGATTGCGTGAAAAAAATGCAAATCGAACCAAACGCACACATAACCAAACGCTTCAACACAGTTCTGGCGAATATAGGATGAATTCATAATCAGAAAATTTCAACACAAATCAAAATATTTTAACTTCTGTGAAAGTAGGATGCTGATCAAACATAATTACACACATAATACAACATTTTGACACCGTTCTGGAAGGGTTGAGTGATCGTGTAAAAAAAACGCAATTTGAATTGATCAAGCAAAATAACTCATAATAGAACCAAACATTGATCGGAAAATTTCTACAGAAAACAATATATTTTAACACAGTTCTATGAGAGTAGACTGATTGATTGATCAAACAAAATTGCACACAGAACCAAACGATTAAACACAGTTCTGGCAGGACATGCATAATCAGAAAAATATCGAATCAAAAATACAAAACAAAATATTTTTACACCGTTCAGAGACAACATTTTGACACAGTTTTGGATGAGTTAGATGATTTCGTGAACAAAATGCAAATCGAATTGATCAAGCAAAATTTCACACAGAAACAGAACCAAACGCACACAGAACCAAACACTTTAACACAGTTCTGGCGAATATGATGAATTCATAATCAGAAAATTTCAACACAAAACAAAATATTTTAACAAAGTTTTGTGAAAGTAAGATTCTGATCAAGCATAATTACACACATAATACAACGTTTTGACACAGTTCTGAATGAGCGTAAGAAAACGCAATTTGAATTGATCAAGCAAAATTTCACACAGAACCAACAATTACTGAGCGAGTTGGATGTTACTCAATCAAAAAAAAAGCGCACAAAACATTGTATTCTAGCACAGTTCTGTGAGAGTAGACTGATTGTTTGATCAAACAATATTTAACACAGGTCAAAAGAAAAGAACACTAAAAAAATCACACTGATCATTACTATTTCAACACCTTTTTCGTCGGTTGAGTGTTCTTTAAAATAATCACACAGATTTTAGACTGATTGTTTGATCAAACAAAATTATACACTGACGAATATAAAAATACACAGAAATTTTAATACTGATCATTACTTTTTTAACATCGGCTTTGTCTGTTCTGTGTTCTACGATATAATCGCACAGATTAAACACAGTTCAGTGTTAATATAAATTCACACCGGCTAATAAAACACCGGCTGTGTGCAAAACACACAGAATGGTGTTGTTGAAACATCGAACAACGGAAAACGACACAGATCTGTGTTATTTTGTGATTTAACACCGGAAAAATTATGTTTTGTGTGAAAAAAATCACACAGACGGTGTTTCATTTTTTGCAGTGTATATATACTATATAACTGTAAATATTTGAATATATGAATACAATACAATACAATCCAAAAAATCTTCACTTCTATGGGCGTCTACTATAATTAAAAAAGTCTTCCTCGAGAAATAAAATAACACAATAATATACTTGGTTTAGTGTGGTCAGGTCACTCGCAATGTACCGTCTCTGTAAAATTACTTATTGTAACAGCGTTTAATGGCCAATCCCCAAAAGCGGTGAAATTCATCGTTCACCAAACTGTTTTCTACCTTTTCGTTTAACGGTAGTCTAGATAAGGCATCGTCGTTTTCATTCTTTTTACCCGACCGGTGAATAGTTGTGTACTCATACATGCCAAGAATAATTTCCCACCGTTGTAATCGTTCGCGTTCACTGACGATAATGGCTTGACTTGATATATGATTTTGGACACCTTGGCCTAAGCCGGGTATGATATGGACCATCATGATTTCAATGTGTCTTTTGTATTGGTATTTATTCAAATTTATTACCTAATATTTGTTTTTTCTGTTTGCGATTTTTTTAGGTGACTTTAACTCATTGTCGGCTGGTATAAAATTTATCTTACGAGAATAAAAAACAAGTGTAATTGTAAACCAACAAAACCAGATCAAATAAACTGCAATAAATAATAATTCATCATCACTCAGGGCCCGTTCAAATCACACGACATCTGTACTTTTTGGTAAGACTTCTTCCGGCAACCCTCTCAAACCATCAGGGTTGTTACATGGTCCTTCGAGCCGGATAGAAGATCATGACGATCGAAAATAACAAAAATATACCTTCCGAAAAAATTTGCAATTTTCACGCCATCTTGATTGTACATATCCTCAAAGCGACAAACCTCTTTTGTTCATTGCAATTGCCGTTCATTTAGTTTAATTGACCTCAAACACGTCGATAAACCGTACGGATGCCACCATCTGTCAGAGAATTTTGTGCGATATTTTCAACTCATCACCGCCGATAAACCGTTTAACTGCGAACATCTGTTAGTGAATTTAGCGACAGTTTTGTGTACGATACGACCGCCGACAAAAAATCAGCGTCGATTTGATCTTATTGCCATTGAACCGTCCATTTCACGAATACACTTTCATTGGGCCGAACTTCAGGCCGCATTTTTTAAAATTATTAATCTTCCGAGAAACTTTTGTTCTACGACTTTTGGCGATAACCCCACCTATACTCCTTGAGGGATAGATTTAAATTACAGTACGTACATCAAGGAAAAACACTATGCGATACTACCGCCGAATATGGTTGTTGTGGATCTCCGCTCCGATCAACCATCGGGCTCATCACATCAACCCACTGCACCTGCAACCATACAACTGACAACGCAAACTGAAATTGCCCCCGCCTGCAATACCGAAATTTGTCGCTAATTATCTGATTTAAACATCGTTTTTTGATCTATTCTTGTCACTTGTACATAACGATGCAACAATGCCAGCGGTTCACAAGCTACATCCTTCGAAGAGCAGCGTCACTGGACAAGTTGAACATTTACTGCGTCATTTCTAACTAACGGCCGCTAATTATGAACCTGCATGGATTATGTTAAACCAGAAATACGCGAACAAAAAGTCGATGCAGCGTCAATCAAGGGCTTATGGGATGCGACCATGGAATATTTATATGCTTTAAAAAAATCTTTAGATAGATACCGTCAGATGGCTGACAACCGATTGTGATTTATCGCAACGCAACGATTGTCTGCCGAGTTAAGGTAGCACCGTTAAAAACAATTACACTGCCACGCTTGGAAATTAACGGTGCCGTTATCGCCCCCTAAATTGTTGAAGACTGTTCGTCAGTCACTGCGATTATCCAGAAGTCAATGTTTTATATGGACAGACTCGTCGATTGTGATCGCTTGGATTCGAGGACGACATCCAACACAATGATAGACGTATATAGCAAATCGCGTAAGTTTATTTCATCTCGTGGAGTCAATCCGGTCCATCTACTGACTCACAATATATGGCGGCACGGACTAAAATGGCTGAACAAGATAATCATTGACCCAGCCGTCAAAACGATTTTGACACCGACCTCGGTGGCCGGAACCCAATCAGTGCAAACAGTTTCGTCATTACACTCGGCGAACTGGTAGAAGATCGTTCATCTTATTGCCGCCCGCCTCATACGTTTGACCGCCTACTGCCTGCGTTTTATCGATAATGTGCGTCCATGCAGACCAAAATTTCCGCAATAATTTTTGACGTTGCTTTAAATTTTTGGATAAAAAAAGGCCGGCGTAAAGGCCACTAAACATCACTTAAAAAGAGTTCTCGCTAATGCTTCGTTCTAGTTTAAGTTTCTCTTTTTAAATTCGTTGGATCCACAGCGTTTTGTCTGTTCACAAATTTCAATGTACCAATGAGTTGAATGTCAGTGTTCCAAGATTCAACGTGTTCAAGGTACTGTTTCAATAACGCAATCAATTTGCTTTAATAACGCAATCAATATTCTTCGTGTTGTCGACAGTAATCTGCCGTGCTTAACAAAAGAACCTTATATACGCAATTTTTGGTAAGCAATAGTCGACCGTATGCAGAGAATATAAAACGAATATCATATATCAAACTCCGTGTGCATAAGGTTGTTTTGTTAAGCACGATAGAGTTGTAATATAATCATCAGACTATTTAGTTGGTATTGATCTTATATTCTTTATATTAGTAAGACAGATCGGTAGATAACAACTCAATCATACATCATACTTTGATTGATACTTTGACATTTTCTTAATACGTTGTCGCTTTACGGTTGTGGAATGGATTTCTCTTTGGCAGATTCTTCTTCTGCGTCGGTTTCAACCGGTGAGCTCCACCACTGATATAACTTAACTTTAGTATTCAAACTGACAATGAATTTCAAATTTTAATGGTTTCGATAACACCGTTCCAGCTGTCTCTAGTTTTCAGATTATAATACAGACATATTTTTGAGCATCAGAAGTCAAATCAGCCCCGCTAAGAATTCTAATCAAAACCAACATGAGAGTTATAAAATACATTCATAATGGCGCTAAATATCATTTTAAATGTAACTTACCGCTGGTCATTATAGAAAATAAATTTTAACCTAAACGAAACACATATAAAAGATTAATAAAAATTTCATTCACAAAATTGAGAATTCATTTTTCGTATCATATATTTTTATATAGCATTCGAACATTAAACTTGAATATTTATAGTTATTGGTTGCCATTAAATTATTATAAAAATTTATCACTCTCCATCTCATAATATTTGTAATCTACACGAACGGATGTGTATATTTTATACATGTATATTGTATATAAACACTATCAATATGTATACCATGTTACCATATAGTATAAATATAAATAGCATATTTGTCATTTAATGTTCCAACCTGGACATAAAATGAAAAATAAATCAAGAACCTATATGCACATACAAAAGAAACAAAAAAAAAACAACTTTTATTTTGGAAATTTGATAGGTCGTGGGAAACATTTAGCGAAAAATTATGACATTGCGAATATATTGTAATATGTAAAATACATAATTAATTTGGATATTTCATGCATTATTAGGTTTGTGCATCCATTTATTTAAATAAAATATTAAGATTGTCGTCGAGTCGTATGGGGTTTCTGTTGTCACTGCGACTTTTATTATTTGTGAATTAGGTTTCGTCAATGCAAGTTTGTTGTATAAAGGAAGTTGATTGCACTGAACATAAGATGACTTAATGTTAACTGACAGGTAATAACTTTAAGCG
>JANTEX010295027.1:0-11141 GCA_024741295.1 Macrocera vittata | reverse complement strand
TTTAAAATTACTAATTGACACTGGGGCGGGTGTGTCAGTATTAAAATCAGAATGCTTAAAGAAAAATATTACAGTAATATCGTCAAACAAAATACAACTAACCGGAATCGGAACGAATGCTTTAACAACAGATGGAATAGCAGTAATTAACCTAAAATTGTGCGAAATAAATTATAAACACGAATTTCAAATAGTTCGAAACAACTTATTAAAAAACATATCGGCGGACGGAATTTTAGGACGTGATTTTCTAGAAGGAAAAGTGATAATTAACTGTGTAAAACAAATTATAGAAATCCAAGAAATTGGACTAGCGGTAGAAGCCGAACCAAAATCCGAAAATGCAAGACGACTAACTAGTATAGATGGTGCAAGCAGCGAAATGACAGCCGGAATTGCGCATTCCAGCAACCAAAGTATGCAGCCAGCACAATCATCAAGTGAAGTTTCTTCTTCGATACTTACAGACGTCAGCAGGAAGGATTTTAACCCCGACACTACACCAAGTTCAATAGAATTGGAAAATTTAATTAGGAAAATTACTAAAGAAATGATAAATCTAAATACTCGTAGTAGCAACGAAACAAAGAAAAACAAGGAGAAATCTAAACCTAAAAAGAAGCCAACCTCGAAAAATTCGAAAACATTTAAGAAAACAGGACTTGTGATTCCAGAATCACCATCGGACTTGCCGACGGGCTCGACTGAAGGAGATGGGAACCTAGATAGTGAAGTTTTGGAAATTGACATCGAAAACATTAAGAGATCGGACGAAAATGAGTTGAGATTTGCTCTGGAAAAATGTAAAGAACTAACTAAACTAAAAGAAAAAATAACTAAAGGAAGTATTGAACTAAAGCTAACTAACGAAAATCTATATAAGGAAAATATTGAACTAAAGGAAAAAATAATTAAAGGAAATATTGAACTAAAACTAACTAATGATAATCTACACGAAGAAAATAACGAACTAAAAGTAATTAACGAAAATTTAAAGGTAGTGAACAAACACCTCAACAAGGAAAACGAGAATTATATTACAGAAACACAGAAGGTAAAAACGAAATTTGAAACAACAAACATAGATATACAAGACAAATGTGAACGTAAAACGAACGAAATTCAAGCTTTAAAGGTCTACATTGAAAAATTAAGGATAGAGAACGAAATTTTAGAAAACGAAAACTACACAGTTAACGACGAACTTACCAAAACAAGAAATCAGTACGAAAAAATTAAAGAACAAAGTAAAAAAATATTGGAAAAATTGAAAGAAAGTACAAATATTCAAATCAGCACAGAAACATCAGATGAAATTCCTGAAACTGAACCACATATAAATACTACAGAGGACTTACAGAAAAAAAATGAAAATCAAATCCGTGATAAAATGAAAGCCGCAATCGATAAATTAAAAACGAAAATTCAAAATAAAAATAATAATAAATTGATGGAAACCACAAATATCCCGATTCACTACAATAGTCCCGATGAAATCCCAGCAGAAAGTGTAAAACAGACAAACAGCACAGAGAATTTACAAAATTTGGAGCAGCGGATACGCAATAAAATGAAGACTGCAACAGACAAATTAAAAGTTAGCATTCAAAATAGCAACACAAACACAGAGTTATCAACTATTACGGAAGAAATAGAACCTACGGGATCCGCCGAGGACAAAACTGAAGGAAACCATAAAACCGACAATTTGGAGGCAGTTCTGGTAGGACTGGTGACCAAATGGAAACAGGACTTACACTTGGTTCAAGAAACAGAGAAGGTGAAAAATGACACAAACGTCAAATCTCAAATTACGGGGTCATTGCCACCTAGGTCCGAAAGTATTGTGGAAATTGGTTTGGAATCGGACACTGAACTGGTATGTTTGGCCGAGGAGATCGAGAAGGGAGTTTTCATAGGAAATTCGCTACTAAAACCTCAGAACGGAAGGGCACTCATCGCCATAATAAATACCAACGCTTACGAGGTGGACGCAACAAAATACAGTCCGAAATTCGAATCACTGCACGATTATGACGTTTTCAATGAATATGAAGTCAGAAGGTCGGACAAAAAACGAAGAAGTCATCTAATTGAAAATCTGAAATTAAATCCCGAGATAGATGACGAGGAAAAGAAAAAACTGTTGGCAATTTGTGGCGAATATAACGATTTGTTTTTTATGCCCGGCGACAGGTTGACATGTACAGGAACGGAAACTTTAAAAGTACCGCTTGAACAAGGAACGCAGCCCATAAATCGAAAACAGTACCGGTTGCCAGAAGCACATCGGCTCGAGGCCCAGGAACAGATCGAAACCATGCTAAAAGACGGCATAATCGAGCACAGTACAAGTCCGTTTAATTTCCCAGTCATTTTGGTTCCCAAAAAGAGTTCGGACAATAACGGTAAAAAGAAGTATAGACTTTGTGTCGATTTTCGACTGCTTAACAAGGCATGTGTGCCCATATCATATCCTTTGCCGAGAATCGAACTAATTTTAGATGGTTTGGCAAGGTCAAGGTATTTTTCCTCGTTGGATCTGGCTTCGGGTTTTCACCAAATTATGGTCGAAAAAGAAGATAGAAGCAAACTTGCATTTTCAATTGGATTCGGACACTACCAATATTGTCGCGCGCCGTTCGGTTTGAAAAATTTGCCGTATCATTTCCAATCACTTCTTAATACGGTACTCACCGGCTTGCAGGGAATCAAATGTTTCGTATACCTAGACGACGTGATTATATTCGCTAGGGACTTTGATGAACACAACGAAAAACTTATCGAAATATTTGAGCGATTTCGAGAACACAATTTAAAGCTTCAACCCGAAAAATGCCAGTTTTTAATGACTGAAATCACCTATCTCGGACATCGGTGCTCTGAAAATGGAATTAAACCTGACGATAGACTTACTGGGGTCATACAGGGGTACCCGTGTCCCAAAAACGTTAAACAAATCCAAAGCTTTTTGGGTCTGGCAAATTATTACAGAAAATTTATTCAAGATTTTGCCAATATAGCGGCACCTATAAACAGGTTATTGAAAAAAGGGGCAAAATTTATATGGTCATCGGCATGCCAAAACGCTTTCGAGACACTTAAATTGGCACTAATTAGTCCGCCCGTACTCGCTTACCCGGATTTTAACAAGCACTTTGACGTAATTTGCGATGCGTCTGGTCACAGTTTGGGTGCTATCCTAGAACAGGACGGAAGGGTCGTGTATTACGCATCTAGAACGCTAAATGGTGCCGAAAAAAGATATTCTGCCACTGAAAGGGAACTTTTGGCTATCGTATGGGCAACCAAGGTATTTAAGTGTTACCTTTTGGGAAGAAAATTCACAATTTACACCGACCACCAGCCACTAGCGGGTTTTATGCGATCCACAGACACAACGTCGCGAATACTGCGATGGATGCAAAGACTGTCCGAATTCGACTTCAGCATTGTTTACAAACCCGGTAAGAAAAATACCAACGCGGACTGTCTGTCCAGAATACCTTTAGAAAATCAGGAAAATGAAAATGAATTTGCCCAAACGTGGGTAGTAACGAGAAATCAGGTCCGTAAGCAATTAGAAAAAGAACAGGAGGCATTCGAGAAAAAAGACGATGCGGATAACAAAATGAAAGAGACCCAGGCGGCAAACCGCAATATGGGGACAAACGATGATACAAATCCTGTGGGCGAGTTGCAAAATAAAATTAATTTAGAGTCATTACCACAAATCTTCGACGATGAAGGGTCGGAAAATGCCCAAATAATTGAAATAAGCGATCCTCAGGATATTAAAATAGTTCTAAGGGACTACCACGACGCTCTGCTCGCTGGACATTATGGAACCAAAAGAACTCTGAGAAAAATTCGAGAAAAATATAAATGGCCCGGAATGTCAAAGGATGTAAAAAATTACGTCAAAAGGTGTGAAAAATGTCAGCGAAATAAGCACACAAGACGAACAAAAATGCCAATGACACTAACAGGTGTAGCTAGTCTACCATTCGAAAAGGTCTATATCGACATTGTCGGACCACTGCCAATATCGGAAAGCGGAAATAAATATATACTGTCACTTATGGACGATCTAACCAGGTTTGTCGATTTTGTGGCTATGCCGAACCAAGAGGCTGAGACGGTAGCAAGAAAACTATTTGAAGAAATTTTAAGTCGATATACGATACCAAAAAAAATTGTCACTGACCAGGGAACTCAGTTCACTGGTGAGGTTTTCAAAAAACTATGTCACCTACTGCGGATAAAAAAGATACAAACGACGGCGTACCATCCACAGGGTAACCATGTGGAGAGGGCGCACTCTACTCTCGGAAACTATCTACGAAATTACGTGGACAAAAAGCCTGCCACGTGGGATAACTTCGTACGGTCAGCCGCTCATGCGTATAATAATACACTGAATGAATCAACCGGGTATACCCCAATGGAACTCTTGTTCGGATTCACGTCGGAAATTCCGAGCAACCTAAGAAAAACGCCTGATCCGGTGTATAATTTCGACGATTATCATTTCGAACTGAGGCACAAATTGCAGATGTCCTTCGACATTGCCAGAAATAGATTAATGGAATCTAAAGAAAGGTCAAAAAAATACTACGATGCAAATCAAAATATACGACGCTTTCACATAGGGGATATGGTGCTTTTACAAAACCCCGCTCGGATCAACAAATTAGATATGTTGTGGCAAGGACCTTATCGCGTTATAGAGGTTCGGGAAAATATTTATAATGTGGTAATCTTAGTTCGGAACAAAAAAAGAACGGTCCATATGAACCGGCTCAAAATATTTTATGAATAAACTAACTGTGTAAATTAAACAAAAACTATCTAAAGCTATCCAATATATATAACAAATATTTATAAATAAAGTTGGTGGGAGTTATGCAGGGAACTATCTAATGTAACAAATAAAATAAAAATGTTTTAATTGGGAGTATATGTGTAAATGATGATTAAATTACGGAAACTAATAATAAGAAAAACTTTAATTCTATATAATTAATTAAACATTTTACGAAAACATCGAAAAAAAAGTCGTTTTAAAATAGGATAAAGAATAGGATATAAACCGTTTTAAAATAGGATATAGAGAAATAAAAATATTTAATTTTAGTTTGCAGGATTATTTAGTAAAAGACAGTTTTCTTTCTTTGTATGTGGTTTCGGGGTGGGATTTAGTCAGGTATAAAAATTCGTGTAAAATGGTTGGGATCTTCCGCGAAATCAAACTACAAATTAATTATAATTCCCACTACAGCAAAGCCATATTTAAATTTCAGGAAAAATGCAAAAGAAGACAAAAAGTGACGAGTACGTTAACAAAATATTCAATAAATTGTTTGCGTCAGCAGAAAATTATGTGAAAGCAGCCGTAAGACCAAGCACGCGAACGGTCGAGGTAGACATTGATGAACACTGCCAGACCCGGAACTCGAACGACATATGGAACGATCAACAAATGAACGAGGCATTCGAAAAATTGTTTAGCGACACGGAAAAATATTCTTTAAAGATCGCTCGAGAACATAATCGCAGGCTACCAAAGGAGATTCAAAAAACGAAACTGAACAAGAATAATTTGACACTGGAACAGAGACGAGAGGGGTGGGACGAGATCGAATTATATCGACGAACCAGGCATATGGGGCCTCCGGCACGATTCAAAGAAGATTTTGCGAAAACAGGACTGGCAAAAAAAGAAAAAAAGGCCCGAAAGAGGGGCGGACGAAAGCAGAGACTGCGAAGGGAGGTTCGGGGCCTGAGCGAGATGGTGAAAAACCCGGCGATGAAGGAAGACTCATACTGCAGCGAGGTACTGCGGAAAAAGAAGACGGAATGGAACCGGGCAAAACGAACTAAGCCTAAAGGATATTAATGCGGCGTTTGATTGTTTGTTGTGTTTAAAATTTAAATAAAAAAAAAAAAAAACAACGTTGAAAATTCAAATGTCCTAAAATCAAAAATTGTGTTTAAAGTTTAAGTCTCCCGAATTTCTTCACATATCCAACATACTTACAAAATATATAAACATATGAAATAACTATTACTAGGTTAAAAATTGTATATAGGATTCAAATAAACCAATTAATATCAAATATGAAAAATTGTATTTTACATTTAATTACTCAATGAACGAATTTCTCCATATACTCATTATCACGCATTACGGCTAAACTATAAAACTTTTTGAGTGAACACAGTACAATTACAATTTGAAGAATACTTACAATTTATTGAAACTTTTTTTAACCTTTTGTGTGAACATCACACTATAGTATATTAAATACAACAAACACATTGGGTTTTGGATGTCTTGCACATTTTTTTTTGCTATTTAAACTTCTATCATATTGGTTTGGAACTAGAAAGTCAATAAAATATATCTTCGGTATCCAAACATTTTTCACTCTAATTTGATTTAACAATACATTTTATATTTAACGTCACCAACAATGCCTGAAGGTAATCGACACGCCCTTTATATCGACCACGGCAAATAAAAATTTCAATAACAAGTAATATACTTGTATGTTATGATCAAATTCAAATCATTCCCGAAATATTTTCGTCTTTCATTTCACAATAACTATATTACAAAAATGTATGGGCCAAACTACTTAAATATTCATTAATAGGTTTTTGAATATACATACACAACACTTTCTGAGGCCGATTAAAACGTAAATTAAAAATGACCGGAATATTCGCTTATAGAATACAAACTAAAACAGTTGTGGCAAAATTTACATGGCTCACCGGGAGATATTTTAATTGTTATCTTTTGTTTTGCTTAGTGGATAAATAGCTATCGCGAAAGGCAAAACAATTTCAATGGACCACTGCGCGATATGTGCACGGGAAAAAATACATGTAGAATAACTAAAAAATCTTTAAATGCGTGTAATGAGTATATGGATACAATGTCTCTTTGCGGCCAAGTAAGCACTTAATAAAATTTTAAGAACTGTACATCTTTATAGGATTGTTTTTTTTTACTACAAGTAATAATGAAATCGGACTTACAACGGTAACCAGATCGGAATGTTAAAATTGAAATATGAAATTAGGGTTTCAGTTAGGGATCTAAAAAAAAAAAAAAAAAAAACAAAACAAAAAGAAATATATATATATGCTAATTAGCTACATGGAATTAAAAGAATGTTTCTCTCTATTTTTGTTTGAGGAACACACGAACGAATCATCTGAAGTAGTCAAAGGTAGGCCGTGTGGCAGTGGGCGCTAAGGTAAGCTTTCATTTTTGGCATTCTCGTCCTTGGGGCGGCGGGACCATCGGTGGTTGGGTAGGCGCTGAAATCACCGGGACATCGGGACAAACATATGGGAAGCGAACGACAGCAAATAGAAAACAAACAAAACAAATTGTTTTGAGCAGCAAACTAAATCGAAATAATTTAAAAATAAATTAAATTGAAAATAAAAAGCAATACAGGAAATACAAAAACAAAATCAACAGAAGATAACTTTTAGGGCAAAATAATAATTTATAATAAATTTTTTTAAGAATAATGAAAGGCAAACCTTCTAAAATCATGGCCATTTTGGCCTCGCTGTGTAATCTTTCATTCGGACACGGGACGAATGGTGGCATGTTCGAGATAACCAAACTGAATAATACAGGTGTAGTATTCGAGGAGGCGGGCCTAGCTCAATTCTACACAGGGACAATCGACGTCTTCACCTACGTCGAAATACCAACATACGACGAAAGCCTTAACACCATCTTAAAGTACATTAACCACCTGGAGAAATCGTGCTTGCCGACGAACACCAGACAGTGCGTACAGACTGCACGCAGAGAACGTCAGATCTGGGCTCAAACAAGGGCAAGGTGCGAAGAACTCACACACATAATGGAGCACCATGAGAGATCAAGAAGGGGATTGGTGGATGGCATGGGAAAGGTCCTACAATACATCGGCGGGGTTATGGATAGCGACGATGCCAAAAGGATCTATGGCGAACTAGAGAACTTGGCTGCCACGCAAACTAAACTTGTCGAGGTGTCAAAAGATCAGGTGTATGTGACCAAGGCATTCAGAAAAAATGTCTATCAGAATTTGGCAGAATTATACATGGCTCAGAATCAAACGAAGCGTACGATAAATGAAATTCTAAAATCTATGTCGGAAAACACAAAAATGGGCACAAAATTGGAACGGGAATTTGATGTATCCGAAATGGCGAATGCAATAAATTTGGAACTGACAGAAATCAACAGACACCGAGAGGAAACTATGGCTATGATGTCGGCACTTCAGTCCGGAAAACTACATCCGGTAATTATGGGCAAGGAGGTCCTAACGGAACTGTATAAAAAATTATCATCAAGGCTGCAGACTAAGGACATTGGAATATTCAAACTTGCACAAACGTTTAAAATCACCAGCGAAATCCATGAGGACATAGTAATAATTAAAATAAAAATACCGAATCCAGTAAATACGGTATACTCAATCAAGAAAATTTACCTAATCCCGCAGCGGCGTGATTTCGAAAAAAGTCTTATTTACGACACGGAAACGGACTACCTGGTGAGCAACCTGCTCCAGACAAGATTCATGCAAATGAATGAAAATGAATACGAGTCATGCAGCGAAATGGTCAACCGACCCAATGGGCGAGAGATCTTGTGCCAACAACACCGGCCAATTATAAAGGAAAATGGCAACGTCTGCATTATACAGCTAGCCAAACAAACTGGATCCATTGGCAATAGGTGCAAATTGAAAATTGGGCCCACAAGGGATATATTCACGAAAATGATTGCAGCAAATACGTGGTTATACGTATTCCAGGGAAATAAGATCGTTAGAATCGTTTCAGCTCGAGGAGACTTACACGAGGAGAAACTACGTGGAATTGGAACGCTGCGTTTGTGTCGTGAGGGCCAAATATTCATCGAGGACACGATATATAGCACTACGGATGTTGTAAACTTGACTACAAAGATATCGGTGCCAAGAATAAACACACTGGTTGAAACATGGACGGGCGAATTATCCAAAGAAATACAAACAATACCGCCCTTACGGGGCGGGACGCACGATGACCATAACAGGATGCTTCTGGAAGCAAGCGAGGACTTCAAAAAATGGGAGCGCCATGTCAATGAACTCGAAAAACAAAAACGGGAGTTGGGAGGAGCTTACCGACTAACATACGGCATTTCCGGGACGGCAACGGTACTGATCATGGTTGCATTGGCGGTGATACTCATTTTAAAGTTTAGACAAGGAAATACGGCAAACAGGAACGTTCCGGAGGATATAGAACTGGATGATATTGCGCGACTGCGGGCCAGACGCTTTAATAGATGGCATGATTTTAGAAGGAGCGCAAAAGTATAATCTTAACTTTGTATATAACTGCCAAAAATTTTCTTCTGTTAAAAAATTAAAATATATGTAACCAAGTTTCATTTAATCAAACTAACAGGCCATAAATAAATTATTTTTTTTCAAATACAAACCGATTTGAAAATTAAAAAGTTAAAAACAAAAAACCATATAGATTTTAGTATACTAAATGATTCTGCAAGCAAAGAAAAATAAATAAAAAAATTAAAGAAATAGTGTATTATCATCAATATATCTATAGTATTATTTATACATAAATTAAACAAAGGAAATACTATAACGGAAAATAATAATTTAAAGATAATATAGCAACAGAAATAATAACATAGAATCAAAAAGTATCGAAAAAAAATAATAATAATTACTTAGGTTAAATATAATGGTAAAAGATTTATAAATGCTTTAAAATGTAAAGCAAATAAAAGGATTTTATAAATGAAAGGTAAAATTTTATATCAAACAATGTTCTCAAAAAGAAAAAGAAAATTAACAACGCACCTAGTAGTTTTCAATAAAAACGATTCATAACTAAATTTAAGAAAATATATAGATAAATAAAAAATGGCCACAAAAAAAAAATAAATAAAAATCTGTTATGTACCAATAAAATAAAGGTATAGCGTTTATTTACTAAACGAAATTAAGTAAAATTAACTTATCGTACTTTTGTATTACATATTATATTTACCTACTTTTTATTTTTTTATTTATTTCAAAGGAAAACATCATAAAAAATAAAATTATCATTTAACTACAAAATAATAACAAACTACAGTATATAAAAAAAAAAAAACCAACAAAAGTAACTTTTGATTAGAATACGGCTCGGGACGAGCCTTTTTGAAAAAGGGGAGTAATGTGAGGATCCATAATTTATGCTACGGATCCCACACTATAAACCCTACATATATATATGTACATAGTAATACAAAATACGATATAAACGACTACATTAAACAGTTTACCTATATATGTTATACCATTTATATATTAAATCAAATGCATACATAAAATGCTTGATCGACAAAATGTACACAGAAAACAAGTACCAACAGGTACTAAGAATGTATACACTGTCTGGCACATTTTGTCGATCTAGGCATTTTCGCACTAGAATTGTTACCTATAAATTAAAATCCGCGAGAGCCATCGGGCTCATTGTATGGTAGAACTTCATTGAACACTGAATAAACGATAAATTAAACATGATAAAACTGAGTCTCATCACTGGCGCCCAACGTAAAAAAAAAGGTAATTAAAAACATATTTAAATAAAATTATTTTTCAGCAGTACAAATTGTGATTTGCTAAAAATGTAAATTTTAAGCTGCACAAAAAAAAAAAGAAAACAAAACAGCTAGTAGGATATATTTTCAATTCCGATCTGGTCAGCCTAATTTTTTTTATTGTGAAGAAAAAAAAATGTGATTTGCTTAAAATGTAAATTTTAAGCTGCACAAAAAATAAAAGAAAACAAAACAGCTAGTAGGATATATTTTCAATTCCGATCTGGTCAGCCTAATTTTTTTATTGTGAAGAAAAAAAAATGTGATTTGCTTAAAATGTAGATTTTGAGCTGCACAAAAAATAAAAGAAAACAAAACATCTAGTAGGATATATTTTCAATTCCGATCTGGTCATCCTAATTTTTGTTATCTTTGTGAAAAAAAAATCTTGTGATGAGCTTGAAGTATAAATTTTGAGCTGCACAAAAATTGAAAAGAAAATAGAATATACATA
>JANTEX010294916.1:853-11147 GCA_024741295.1 Macrocera vittata | reverse complement strand
AATATTTTATACGAAAAACCCTAAGGTATATATCTTAATATCGTTGTTCCTTGAAGATCTATTTTTTGAGTGTCACCCAACTATACACTCAGGCGTTGATGGAAATGAGAGCACTAATTTAAGGCACCAAACCGGCGGGCGGTGGATTTTCAGAGAAATTGGCTACAGTTCCAGATTCATTGTTGAAAACATTTAGGGAACTGCCGTTAGACGAATGTTTTCGTCAAAGCACTTCTTTTGGTCTGGGTAGAGTTCTCATTATGTTCCTGATTAGATCTTGACCGGACACTACCCCTTGCAAAAACAACTCAGAATATTGGATCTAGTGGATAGTGAGTTATAAGCGGAATTGTCGCAGACTATATAGGGAAAGAACGCTAGGCAACATATTAATCTTCGAAAAGGCAAGTAAGTTGCGAAAAACTTAGCATATGACAAAATACAAAGACGTAAAATTGTCGGTGCAAAAGTGTCTACAAACATTGATTCTTGATCTCCAAATTTATAAAGCATTAAACAGTTTCGAATGCAATGGAAATTAAATCAATAAAACCGTTTTCCATTATCTAATAGAATACATTAAAACTATCTCCTAAAGCCACAGCATATCAACTGTATACAACAAATACAACACAATGTTAAACCGCAGACAAAGTCTTCATAGTTAAAAAGATTCGAATGATGTGCTGAATACAAATTGATTAAATTGCCTTAACGCCCGAACGCAAAAAAGGAAACTTTTTTTTTCTATATTGCTCCCCCTTTTCACTTTTTTTATTATCATCATTGAATGTGGATTACGATTTTCCTTTTTATTTTCACAAATCATGTGAATTTTCCGCCGCATCTCAGCATGGGTGTATAGAGACACACGGGTCTTTTAATATATTATGTTACATCGGCGCGACACAGCAATGTACAATGTCTGTCGCAACCCACCCATATCAACCGATATACATATATACGAAAATATAAATCGTTTATCTATCTCCGATATACTTAATACACTCACTCCGTGTCTACTAAATACACTTTGTGGTAATCGAAAAAAAAAACAGAAAGTAAACTGGATAGACGCCAAAAATTTCCATTTAAACCATGTCGTCGTCGTCGTCGTTGCCAGTGTCTCATACCGTCACCATATTCGTACAGCAAAAAAAAGTGGCGACGAGGAAAATTAATAAAAAAAAAGCGTTCAATGGAATAATCTGAAAATTACAAGGCATAAAAATTGATATTTTATTTTGAAACCAGAAATCATCTCAATTTTCCGTTTTATCTTTTCGTTCTTGTGTGTTATGCCAATGAAAATTATAGGCTTGGGTAATGGACTTACAATTAGGCGACACCCTAAAAGCGCATTGGTATTTTAGTTTGGCGCATGAACGTTAAAAATTGATAACCATGATTATCTAAGTAAAGTATGGGAATTAGATGTTAAACCGTATAACGATATAAGCTGCTTTACATATTTTTCGTATGGGATAGAGAAACTATATGGTTTATATGGAAAAGAAGCATAGTATAGTTATATGCCAATTATTGGCGTACAATCAATCTACATCCTTACTGTATTACCAAAATCCTATACAAAAACAATATGGTATTACATCGAAAGTCTTCAAGTAATTCACAATAGCCTGCTCGCAGTGCTCAACTATACTACTCACCCTCTTAACAAAATGTTTATCTAAATATAACGTTCCTGTACATACTGTGTATATATATGGAAAACAAAACCCCAAATGATCATGCTTTTTAAACTATATACAAACATCTTAACATGACACATTGATTGATTTTTCAATCAAAATGTAAAGATTTTGCTTGTCTTCTGTTAATGTCACTGACTCAAACATTACACTCGGTAGTATACACATATATTACATATAGTTTATATAGACATTAGATAGAGTTGCAAACAAGCAAATAAGACAAAAGTCCATTATGTTGTGTGTGGGTGATGTGATATGTGATGTAAGCGTGTGTTTCTGTCGACAATGATTTATATTTGTTCGGCGTGCGAACTGCGCGTACTTTGGGGATGAACTGTTTCGTTACCAAGGAGTACCGTCTCGAATTTAGGAAATTTTTGAATTCATTTCGAAACCAAAATTTTAGAGCAATTTGAACCCGATAAAAAAAAATGCAAAACGGGTCTGCAAAATTTCTATGTGTGTCCCGTTCGACACAAGAAGCTGAGTTCGAGCCATAACAAGAAAAGTATGGATTTCTGCTGGACAATGACTTGACCCTTCTTGGTCTACATAAAATGTGTTTGCTCCGGTTCTAGGCTAATTTTGCCAGCAATGGGTCTTCTGTTTAGACTCAGTGTATATACGTTGTGTCTGAATCTAATGTGTCTAGCACATGTACTAAATGGATCTGGTTTTGACTCGATGCGTATTTACTGTGACCTCAATCAGTCTAAGCTGGGTCTGAACCAATGAGTCTACGAAGGGTCTTGTGTGATTGGGTCTGGGTCTGTACACAATAGGGTATAGATCCAGCGGTGCCAGAGCGGACCCAAAAGGTCTACTCTGGATCTGCTTTCAATGTGTCCACGCTGTGACTCGAAAATTTAACCCATGTCGTTTGTCGGGGACATATCAGATGCCTATAAAAAAATCATCAACTATAGGTCTTGAATCCATGCTTTTCTCTATATACTCGCATATATCCTTCAGTACAGCTCTGAAATTCACATTGTTACATATAGTCATTCTCGCATCGCCTGTATATATATCCCGCAAAATTAAGTAGCCATATTATTTCTATAAGAAAGGACATGTTTTAAAAAGACGAAATTAGAATTACAATAGGGGATCATCGGATGATATTTGGTTTTGAATTAAGAAGGTTATCGGTTAAATCAATATGTACATACACATTACTTTAAATTTCTTTTTGTATGCTTTGCAAATTGATATATATCTTGTTTCGTACGCATTGTAGACACATGCGTTTCATGTATTTGCAAGATCCAAATAAAGAAAAGGGTCCTCATCTGTGTGTCGTTGTCGCACATATAAATGTTTAGCCGTTTATTTGCTTAGTATTGATTTCACTTTTCATCGCAAGCGTAAATTGTTTCGTCACACAAACTGTGTGTACGCAGTCGGAATACATAAAAAGCCATGTCTATAATTAGCCGCAAAAGTGAATAACTTTTCGCCCTTAAAATGCGTCACATATACCTCAATTATTATTAGCCAAATTTATATGTATACATGTTATAAATGTATGTTGTCGTTAAATCGCCAATTATTCATTCCGTTACACTTATGATTTCTAATATTTTGACACCGCAAAGTATCCTCTCTCTGGCATCCAAAATCAGTATACGCATACTGTATACATACACTCAAGCTAATTTTACCCTTTTTTCGATCCGAAAATTAGCGCGCTTAAAATATTGCTCGCCGTAAGACCGCACTTCGTATAGCCAATAATTCAACCCTATTATCCATTGTTTGCAATGTGTGACAAAAAAAATTCCAATGAAAGGGTTAAATTGTAACAATTTACGATGAAGCTGTGTTGATTGTATAGGTATAGCCGTTGGTATTCTATACATTATTATAGGTACTTAATAGTATATCTCAATTTCAAGGCGATAAATATGTGTAGCAAATTCTCGTATTGTATTTTTCAGTCGTACATTTATTAGATTGGATCGATAGATCTAAATGGCAGAATATTAAGTGCGAGTTCGTTAATGAAATTCTTTGAGCGACCTTTTCTAGCGGCAAAAACTTAAATGAATCCCCCTAAAATACCCTGTGTAGAAAGTAAGTTCATGCGAGACTACTCCCTATCTACTATCAGATTATAGAATCGTTGAAATTTCACAGCATTAATTTTACCGTATGTCATTACATCCTATAATTCCAATGCCACTACAGTAAAAGCCTAAGGGATGCCGTTTATGAAAAGTTGACAAGCACACAATCACGCACACACAATCTCTGTATCCACATATTTGTACACAATTCGGCTATGAGAGAAATTAACTACAATAGCGACAAATACCCGACCGTATACAAATTGATTTCCTCTTAACTTTTCAGAATATGATGTGTGAAGCCAAAAGAATTATACGCGCGGGAACTTAAATGACGACAGTATCATTTCTATGAATATTTTTTTTCCCATTCTGATCTCTCTGGTGCAACACAATGTTATACATAGCTTCGGGCGCAATTTATTCATTCGCAACCGAACAGAATTGTAATTGCGTCAGCATATTGTGGTGATGATTGATGTGATGCTTTTGCTTATGCAATATCTCTAAATACATGTATAGGTTCTGGTATATGCCTAACTCATGCTCAATTATGTAGTGAAAGTTATTATCCGCAGACTTTAAGCACGCAAAAGGTAGCATTTCTTATGGCTTCTTTTGTTTCTATGACGAGGCGATAAAGGACATTAAATTTTTCACACTTTTTCATTTTTCTTATGCAGTAATTTTGAATAAACTTCCTCGGTGGTGTCAGGTGTGGCAGTTGAACAAAAAAAAAACTGCTTCGTTTCTAAATGTGATTCGTTTCTCCAGGCAATTCCGGTTTAAGTCTTAGTGAATATAAGAAAAGTGGTACCCTGACAATTCAACATGAAAACTTATCGACAGCGACAATTTATGGACCACGGTGACTCATCGACGACGACCATTCAATTTTGTGAGTCCTGTTAACCGTTAAGAGTCGAGTCTTTTAAACTGTTAAACAAAATCTTTCTTTAGTTTTTCAGGGACTGACAATTCGTTAACAGGGATAACTTTTTGATTGCGGCATTTTACCGAAACGACACCTTATCGAAATGAGAATTCATTGTCGCCGACCATTAATCGTAGCGACAATTCATTGACGCGTCAGTTCAGACCTTATCGAAGAAAAATTCATCGTCGACGACCAATAATCTAAGCGACAGTTCATCCAGGTGTCAGTTCATTGAACTCATCGTAGGACAATTCATCGTCGGCGAACATTAATCGTAGCGACAATTCATCGACGCGTCAGTTCATTGACGCAATTATTCATTGAATACAATAAATCGAAACGACGAACCATACCGATTCAACAAATTCAGCGAGGACGACAATCATCAACGAAGACGACAATTTATCGACAAATTTATCAACGAATACGGCAAATCTTTGACAACGACAGTACCGTTAAAAATGTATAATTTGTTACAGCAACCATTCCACGGTAACTACTCGCATTATATCGTCGCGTTTTATAGCGTTGACAAAGTACTGGTAATCGAGAGTGTTCGTCCTTGTACATAGTCGCGGTTATTTAAGTACTTGGCGATATTAGGCGCGGTTTACTCATAAAATGTTGAAATAATTCGCAATTAATAACGTGCAGAGTTCTCATTTATCTCTAACCTAATCTCTTGATCGAATTTTTATAGAAGTTGAACAACATCTAATAAACCGTAACGGGATGTCGAAGAAATTTTAAGAAAATATCATAAAAATGCCCAAGCAAACGAATTTACGGCATAAACCCGAAGGATTTACGGCATAAACCCGTTCAATACGAATTTATTACATTGATAGCAAATGTAAGAATTATTGTACATTGATAGCAAATTGTCCAAACAAACGATCAGTTGCTAGTCTGGCAATAGGACAGTCTGCTGTGCCTACACTCAGACAGTTTCGGTATTTTAAAATATTTTTTTTTGCCGACAATTACGATCCTACAATAATGACGGCGATCACCTTAAATGCTTATCGTTTCGTGATCTCATTAAGTCGATCATCGTGGATAATAAGTCGCTGTGACGTCAATAACATGACATTCAATGACATCAAAATCATTGTCTCACTTGAAGCAACATTTCAATATTACCATCTTCCACCACAAATGCACATGTGGCTTCTGGACTGGTGTCCGCATCAAATGATCGATGTCCTTTTTGTCCTCCAGCAGCACAGTTTGAGATTTTGAGAATTTGTCCGCCGTAAAACTGCCAAACGTCGAGAAATTATCAAAAACTAGAGGATTTGTTTTATTTGCCACAGTTCGAAACATAAGTCGAACAAATGTACAACGACTTTGCCGTAATTGTTCACAACTTTGCATTGCATATCGGTCCAGACCCACAATCATCGAACTCTTCGAATCATCAGTCATCAACGAATATAAACACGTTAGCTGTCCCTCAAACGTTGCTAATCAGCTAACACTTTGCATTTTGAAAACAGACGTCCAGACACGTTCATTTGGTTACAGCCCTGATTATAGTTGCGCTCGAAAAACAGTTTGATAATAAAGCATAGAGCCTTACTCGACCAGTGTGTGCAGTCGTTATTTATTTGTGAATCTTCTGCTCAGTTGTTTGACCCAAAAGAGAAAAGATGTTTCAATTTCAGCAATTTCAGCAAAAATGTATGTGATTCTTGGAACCGACACACCGTCATTTACGAACAGGATACTTTCAGGACAGACCGTTCCTTCAATGAGAGAGAAAACCCAACTTGTATGGATCTTGTCTGGTTCAGTTAATATGCCGGCGGCTCGGACTTCCAACCGAAGCCTACATGTCGATGTCGGCACAGGTTGCTCTCTCGAAAAGCTGCTGAAACGATTTCGGAGACCAAGGCAGTTGATGTCCCGAATTCTCAGTTCGAAGACGTGATCGAATACGAACAAAATTTTATACAAACCTAACGTTTGAGTGCCTTTCCGCTCCAATTTCAATTTGTCAAATTTTTGGCATTTGGAAAATATGAAAAGAAAAGCGAAATTTCGGTTGCTGCGAGTAGAAAGACTCTTTGTGGATTATCCAATCTTGGCAAACAGTACAATGAGTTCATGAAAGATTTGGGTCATATAATACGCAAAAGTACTTCATTCCACAGAGTCCAGTTCTAGCACAAAGTGTCCAAGTGGTCTTTGCCGCATCATGCAAACAAAGGATTTTCGATGGAAATTGGCAGAAAGCTCCAAGCGGATTTGTCGTCGTAGGAGAATCGTATTTAGAACCAATAACCATAAAAATGTTCAGATAATTCAAGGTGGACAGTGATGATTTTGTGGCAATGGATGAAATCCAGGAATTCAACCATAACACTTACTTATATATTCAAATTTTTTTCCGACGCAGCAATGGTGCTTCCACGAAATAACTATGCGGATATCGGCTTCCAGTGACGGTTGATCGTGTTTGCCGGTTATTACACAACTGACGGATAAATGATTTGGCGTACTTTCGATAGATTACAATTGATTGCTCTATGACAAAAAGTTTGATATCCGCTTAGGGCACGAAGAAAGCCAATCAACATTCCTTGCCAAGGTTAGAACTCTGCGGAGCAAGTCCTTTCGAATATATATTCGAAAGTTATTCACAAAGTCTACCATTTTGTTTCTGTGTGCAGCTCCTCGAAAATAAATCATTTGGAATTAGTCACCAACCAAACATCTGAAGCGTTTCTTTCTGATTTCCGACGTTTTACGTCTTGAATTCGGCAAACGAGTGACGGACTTCGTCAGACCAAAACCGACTTTCAAGGACTACAGGCAAATTGCCACAAGCTCACATGCTAAAGTATTGTCTAGCCATGTACCACAGTGATATTTGAATCTATCGGCAGAACCGTATTAGAGCGGCATTTTAGCGACAAATCGAATCGGCTTTAACCCCGAATCCGGAAGACTTTAACGTTCGCCGAATCATTTTTGATTGGTGCTCTATTGTGTGCCGTTCCTGAACCGATTTTATTAGATATGCAAGCTTATTGTTTAACGCGTTCTCATCAAATTTAGCAGATGCTTTTCTGGAAACATTGGTCATCGGAGTATCTCACCACCCTCTAGCAAAGGCTAGAGTGAGCCGAAGAAATTAAGCCAGATTTAAAGGTGAAGGACATGGTTCTGATGCGTGACGATTGTCATAACATGAACTGGACGCTCGGCCGTATCGTTGCTAATTATCCGGGCGCTTATAATATTTTTTGTAGGGTTCCGACAAAATGCAGGGGATCGGTATACTTTCGCAGCGATTTAATACTGAACTATTAAATCGTTCGGGCAGATAGTTTTACCGGTTCCGGTGAACTTTATATTTGATGATGCACACTAAATAAATGCATACACAAACATCATACTCCCAATTAAAGAGATGGTTAGGGATGCCTCAATAGTTTCGAATGCAGCCGCATAAGACATAGCACAGCACACCTGATCACCAAATCACAACTTAAATCAGCACCTAGTCGAGGTGCCAAAACAAGGTCCTCGTTAGCGGAACAAAGAACAAAAATATCGAAAAGCCCATTTCAATTCGAACAAGATTGCTCAGAATGAGACGGCCGGGTAAGATAGACTTATACGATGTGTCCGGTCAGCAACATGGTACTCGGAAACACAGCAAGAAAGCTACGAAAGTTTGACCAGATAATCATATTACACAATCACAGCGTCTGTTGAGTAAAGCGATCCGAGACCATCTTCAGGTAGCGTCAGTCAACGTAAATTCCACAAAGAGACTGGAATCTCACCGGAATAGTTTACTAAAATTGAAGCCAAAATATCTGAACTGATTATGGACTACGTGTACAGCAAAAACCACAGCCATCTTCCCTGTGTTGACTCATATGTTGTGGTCCGTAGGTACAGGGTAGTAATCTGTGCGGACCGCTTCTCGAAGGATTTACTTGGTAAAACTGTCGCCATAATTGTAGACGAATAGGAAGGGATAAAACTTGGTCTTAGAAACATATCTAAAAGACCGCAGAATAGTTGTCTGGCTAATGCCAGACATGCAATCTGGGATAGTACAGAAATCAACGATAGGGCTGAGTCTATTTTAGTTCTTATTACAAACACTAACCTACCCGAAGGGGTAATCACTCGAGAAAAACGTCTCGGAGTTTTTTGGAGTTCCTGAAATTTCTCTGAATTGCCCGGAATCTCTCGGAATTTCTTTGGAATTTATTCTGTCAAAATTAGACGTGAGAGCAAAAACAAAACATTCGAATACCGTACGTGAGTGCAAAAAAAGAAGGTCAGCGAGTGTGAGACCACACCACACACCAACAAATGTGAGAGCAAAAAAAAGAAAAGATCAACGAGTGTGAGACCACCATATAATGTAGCCCAACAAACGTGAGAGCAATAAAAAGGGTCAGCGGGTGTTAGAGCACACCATATACCTACCGTAGTCAAACAAACATGAGAAAGAGGTCAACGATCAATGTTTTGAACATTCGCTGGCATTTCTGGGACTTTCCCAGAATTTTTCGAACTTGCCCGGAATTTCTCGGGAATTTCTCGGTATATCCCGGAATTTCCCCGGAATTGCCAGGAATTTCTCAGAATTTTCCGGAATTTCTTCTATATGTCCCGCGGAATTCCTTAAGTAGTTACCCCTTGAATCTACCTTGAGTCATACAATAAAGGCAACAGTTCCACCTTTACCTTTCCAAGTATGGACTGTTCCTCTGGCTGAAAAGATGTCAATTGATATCACTCTTGCTATGTAAGCAACCCAAACTTTGTACTTCAGAACGGGAGAGTTTCAGGTACCTACGCGATCATTTATCGGCCATAAAAATATAATTTTTAGTTTTTGATTCGAGACTATAGCACCAAAATCGTTTAGGAATCCTAGACGCACTAATTGAAAAAAAAAAACATTAATGAGTCATAAAAGCCAGTAAGAATGTACACCAGATTGTAGCACTGAATCGGTAAAGGAAGTTGAGATGAGAAATGGCCATTGAGGCAGTCAAGGAGTCGGCATACAGAATGTCAAGTACAGTAAAAAATGTCTACTTTCCTGGTGGAGCAAGAAAACTACGCAATAAAAGAAGACGTGCAGAGACATTTATAATATTTGTTATTGGCACAAATACTTCCATCCAAAATTGCCACAGAGAATATAAGAAGGCAATTTGAGAGGCCAAAAACCTGTCATGGCTCAACTACAGTCTCAATCGAGTCTATGAGAGAATCAGAGAGACTAGGCAGACTCTTAGCTAAATAACACTCAAACCCTGATTCCTGAAGAAAGTGGATTAAGTGTGGACCGAATCGTCCGAAGAGCCATTAGAAATTATCCTGCAGCCTTAAGCGATGCAAAATATCCCAGTCGTGAAGAAGGGTCAGAAAGCCAGCAAGCGTGACAATGAACTACCTAAGGATTTCAGAGCGATTTGTCTGATGCCCTTCGTACTAGAGATTATGCCTATCGCCTAATGGAACTCAATGTTAGGAACGCTCTAGTCTGCCATCGTCTTGAAAAAAAAAAAAAACAACCACATGGATAGGGTCAG
>JANTEX010294805.1:0-11149 GCA_024741295.1 Macrocera vittata | reverse complement strand
GGCCTACCCAACTTCTGTGAAAACTATAATCGAATTCGATAATTAGGAAAAAATGGTAGACCAAGTCAGTTTTTTTTCAAATATAGGTGTTTAAGAGCCACCCATGTTTCTGTCCGATCGGGCTCAAATGTAGGGTTGCGCAATTTTTTAGGTTTCCACAACTTTTATGAAAAGTAAGAATCGAATCCAACATTTAGAAAAAATAATCGTAGAACAAAAGTCGGTTTTTTCCAATGTAGATGTTCGAGAGCTACCCTAAGGTTTGGTCCGATCGGGCGCAAATTTTAAGTCGCTCATTTTATCAGGTCCACACAACTTCTGTAAAAAGTGGAATCGAATCCAATAATAAGTAAAAAAGATCGAATATCAAAGTCCTTTTTTTAAATATAGGTGTTCAGGAGCCCTTCTCCTCTGTGGTCCAATCGGACTAAAAAATATAAGGATCCCTCCTCTCATGGGACTACACATTTTGTAACATTATATATGTTTATAAAATCCAATAAAAACTAATAAAACCCAATAAAACCCATTTAAACCCAGATGGGCAGGGTTTTTTTATAAAAAAACCCGGGTTTTTCTGAACCCTGCTAAAAATGGCTAATTTGCTTTCAATGAACATACGGATTGTTTCCTAATTAGTCTATTAATTAGTTAATTAGCGCAATTAATTTTATTATGAAAGATTGAATTAAACCTCAAATGAAAAATCTCTTGAAAAAGATGGGCGACGACTGGGACACGAACCCACGACTTTAGAATTGCCGATGCTCTACCAACTGAGCTACCGTCACCACATACATTCGCAATCTTAAATCAGATAATATACTACTTCAATTAATGTTTCCATGTTTTGATATTGTACCATCACACTCGTCCAAAGTTTTTTAAGATATTTTTCATTTCAGACTAACTTCAATCTTTCATAATAGTAGAAAGTCCGTTATTGTTCCTGACCACGCTTTTAAACGCTTTTATGTTCAAATTTTAGATTTCGAATGCAAAATCTGCTGCCAATTATTTCTCCCTCACGCCAATGAAAATATAAGAAAGTTAAGAGGGGTGAAAAAATCTATTGACGATCCACTTATATATAATCTATATATATCAGATAAACAGCTCTTTTTAAAGAATAAATCACTAACATTTAAATCTTGAATATCAGAAAAAGTATCTAAAAATAGTCTGTCCAGAGGGTGCATGTATCTAGTATTATTATAAAGTTGGCAAAGGACTAAAAAAAAACACGAAACAATGTTTATAATCCGTACTTTACAATTGCAATGTGCATTTTGTTTTGGTCTGTCTAATTTACGTGAAAACTAAAACTGTCTGCGATAACCAGGGAGACAAATTGTAATACAAGTTGTTATTATTTAATATAAGTGTGAAAGAGCTACCCTTATTGGTTATGAGATCGAGCTCAAATTATGCGTTACGAGCTATGATTTTTAGGAGAAATCGTAGAACATAAGTGTTTTTTTTTCACATTAATTGTTCGAGGACCACTATTTCTTTGACCGATTCTGCTCAAATTTTGTGGTATAGCATAGCAGGTCTTAATTCTTTGCGACTATTTAAAAAAAAACTTAGTGAACAAAATATTTCACCTTAGGGTGATGAGATTTTAGCCGAAGACATCATAGGTGTGCCGGTCGTCCCTTCCTCCTCTTCCTTGTCCGATCCTACTCAAAATTTGTGATCTAAAGCTTTTTTTAGCTCTGTACATTTTCTGTGAAGACTAGAACTGATAAGAAAAAAGTTTAAAATTTTTACTATAAAGCACCGCAACATTTTATTATAACATTTTTACCAATTTTATTTTCTTGCAGACTACCGAAACTATTTCTTTGTGAATTTTGCTTAAAATACACAAAAAGCAAGGCTGTACTTCAAAGACACCAAGAAAAATGTACGTGGCGACATCCACCGGGCACCGAAATTTATCGACGCGATGATCTATCGGTATTCGAAGTTGATGGCAACGTTAACAAATTGTATTGCCAAAACTTATGTCTTTTGGCCAAATTGTTTCTCGACCATAAAACATTGTACTATGATGTTGAACCATTTCTATTCTATATTCTAACAAAAAATGATAAAAAAGGTTGCCATTTGGTTGGATATTTTTCCAAAGAGAAACATTGTGCACAGAAATACAATGTTTCGTGCATTATGACGATGCCACAGTATCAGCGACAAGGTTTCGGTCGATTCCTAATCGATTTTAGCTATTTATTAAGTCGTGAAGAAGGTCAAATGGGAACACCAGAAAAACCATTATCCGATTTGGGCAGAGTTTCATATCATGCCTATTGGAAATCGGTTATATTAGAGTATTTACATCGACATAAAGACGAACCATTGGCGATACAAGACATTGCCGATGAAACAGGTTTATTTGTGCCCGACATTGCACTATCATTTCAATTGCTAAATTTCGCACGCTTAGTTAAACGTGAAGGTGATTTCAAATATCAAATTATATTTCATATTGATTGGGCGAAAGTGCAAGCACATTATGAGAAAGTCGCCAAGTCTAGTGTACGGATTCCAATCGATCCGCAATGTTTGCGATGGACACCGTTATTAACGCCTGCATTGCATATACTGAAAAGTGATTCGGACGATGATTATGACGATGATACATCACAAGATATTACGTTGGCTGATATGATTAAGAAAGACGATAACAGTCAACCATTAACAATTCCACCAACAATAATAACACAATCTAAAGAAATCGAAACCGAAAAACAACATCCAATATCTATAGTAGCTGCGTTACAAAACAGTATTACTGAGTTTAGTGGCGTTAAACATAGACGACGAAAAAATATTGTGAACCGTGTACTGGGTCGTCCTCCGGGCAGAAAACCAAAAGCCCGAACAATACCGGTCAATCAACAAATAAATGTAATCGATATCACAGCAAATGTGCAGCAGCAACAGACTGTCGTCGAAGTAACATCGTCGGGTCGTCGACGAACGAGACCGAGTAAGTTCAATGAAACAACTTTTGGCGAAATAAAATCGAGAAACACATCTACTGGATCAATAAAGGATTTGTCATTGGCCGTTGAACAAACGAGTTCAAAAGAATCAAAACGAAAACGATCCGAATGTGATGGTGAGGATGTTTTATCGAAATCAATCGAAGCAGATAATGCAGACGTTAAACGTAAGCGTGCCGAAGAAATCGAAAAGCCATCACTGGTTGATGTTAGTTTGAAAGATGTGTTTGATGGTGGTGATGTATCAATAACGTCGTTGTCAATAGATTTGAGCAAGTCAGCGAAAGACAATTTAACCGTCAAAGTGGAATCATCTTCGACAAAGCGTAAAGGAAAGAATCCGAAACGCAAGAAAGAGGACGTTAATGCGGTTGTTTCAGATCAACCGGATATTCAAACGGACCATACAGTAGCGGAGTCGAAGCGAAAACGATCTGTTGATCATGATGTCGGTTTGTCACCAGTGGTGCCATCCGACGAGAAAAAAGCACGAATAGAAGAAATTGAAGATATTGCAAGTCCGGTGAGTGCTTCGACACCAATACATTTGCGAAAGAGACGTGGCAAATCACTTGCACCCGATTTAGAGTTAACGCCGACCATAGTCGATGAACCGCTTCATAGAAAACGTAGATCGGTGCCTAAGGAACAATTGGAAACCGATTCGCAATTGGTCACTGAAGTGCACAGAACACGAAGATCTGTTCCCAAAGAACATACTGACGTTGAACCGTCTACTTCGTCGATTGCTATACAACAACAACAGCAACAACAAGAACAACAACAGCAACAACAAGAACAACAACAACAACAACGGCAGCAGCAACAACAACAACTGCTGCCGCCCCCAACGCCAGTCACCGATAAAATTGCTACCCGACAAAAGTCAATTCCAAGAAATCAACAAACTTTTTTACATGAGTCGATCCCTGCTACGATAGAAACGATCGCTCCGGACAAAGTTACGCCCACACCACTAGCAGACGATAAAATTCATACTCGTCGCAAAGGTGCCCACGTAAAGGAAGCTGTCGCTACCATTGATGGACAAGAAATTAAACCAGATCAATTGCCGAATCGAAACAAAGGTGCGAACGTAAAGGAAGCTGTCGGTCCCGTTGATGAACCGGAAATTAAGCCAGAACAATTGCCGAATCGAAAAACTCGACGTATTGGCAAAGAAATAAGTACCGTTGAAGAGAAAATTGTTGAAAATGTGCTACCGAAGAAAAGCCGACGATTAACTATGGTTAAGAGTCCTACGGTTGAAATTGAAGTTGAAAAACCCGAACGAAGAAGTCGGCCTCCTAAAGAGGCATCGATTTTGAATGCTACATCAACTGCTTCAAAAAATGATAGTGATTCGAATATATCGCGAAGAAGTAGACGTTTCACCAAAGATGTATCCCTGGCATCAAGTATTGAATCCGATACACAATCCGAAGCAACAGACATTGTGAGTCCAGTCGGACGAGCAACACGAAAGTCCGCAAAGGCTTTGTCCCCAAACTTGCCACTTATTAAAAAATTGTCACGCATAGATAAACGTGTGGCTGCGGTCGATGTTGATTTTGTCGATTCGCCTGCAACTGTAGTCAGCACTGAAGTTTCTGAAGATGACAGTATTTCGGCATGTATGCTCCGAAAGTCTTCCCGGCACGCAAAAGGAAAGTCAAATTTGTTGACAGCAACCGTTAGTACGGAAGTGTCCGAAGAAGAAACGATTACTTTGAAAGCATTAAAACATGTTGCTAGTTCATCGCCAAAAGTAATGGTTACGAATGTTTTAACACGAATGATGGAGAAAGTTTCGAATCCAGTTGTGCAAACGCGAGTCAGTCGACAAAAAAGAGGCGGCCGAACTGGTGCTATAGCTCGGACATCTAATAGAATTGCTGCCGCATCGGCAGCTTTATCGCCATCATCACGTGGTGCTAGCGGTGATGATCAACAAATTCCATCCAGGAAACAAATGACCATTCCTGATATGCTCAAAACTCATTCGAAAGATGAGGATCCACATTTAAAGGAGGCTCGAACAAGAAAGGAAACTAAAACTGCACTTAATGAAATGTCGAATAAGCAAATTCAATCAGAGGCTGCAGAATCTTCTGAACCATTGGCACAATCTCAAATGCCGTCGACAAGACAAGGCAAACATCAGTCAAGCAATAGTGATACGACAAATGCTCCCGTTAGACCATTTACAACAACACCAAAACTACGAAGTAAACGAAATATTGGCCAATCGGAGTCGTCGAAACCCGAAGAATATTCTGTGGAAGCCGACGATGAAATGGAAGATGATCCGAATTTGGCTACCAAAGAAATAATGAACACAATGGCTAAAGTTGTTGTGTCATTGAAAGACATTAACATCGAGAGAAGACTCTTCGAAACGAGTTTATCGGAACCGATACAAACAGTCGACAATCAAATTATGAAAGATGATCTGCATACTGTACAAGATGTTCAAGCAGTGGTCAAAGAACAATTATCTGTAACGACTAAATTACCAGAGGAAACAACTATGATTGAGCGACATTCGATAGCTGTTGCTAAAAAGACGAAAAAACAAAAAATTTCCGAAACTTTAACTACAGACTTTTCGGCATTAAATACTAGTACAACAGTTCATATGCCAACGATATCCGCTACAACATCAGTCAGTAGTCAACCATCACTTCTGGAAACAATTTCGGTTACAGAAATGCCGACCGAATCTTCAATGGCTATTGATGACGAAATTGTCAATGAAAAGAACGAAGATAGAACTGATGATATTATACTCGTTGAACAGTTAACGCTTACAAAACCAGATTCGGTTAAAAGTATGTCTGAAATTACTGTCAATTTGTTGGCAGAAATTGCTAAGACTCCAAGTAACGATGCCGATGTTTCACCAAATTCAACGTTTGACGATTTAAATTTGGAGAATAAATCGATTTCAGTTATTACGGCGAGTCGCACTATGTCAACTGAGACACAAGATGTACCAACAGCGAAAAGAGAAGAAACATTGCCAGAACCAATAGGCAAAGATCCTGTTGAAAATTTGCCGCTGCTAATTTCACAGCCACTAGAAGCAACAGATTTAGTTCAGAATGCTGAAACTGTAGTGACCACTGATTGTGTATCGTTACCAAAAACATTAGCTGTTGTAACACAAAATGCACCTTTGCCATTGATAATTGAAAACGTGCCACCACAAGCAAACATTGTGAGCGAAAAATTTAATCACGAAACCGATTCTATTCTTCAATCAGTACCGATGGACATCGAAAAAACGCCACCACCTACACCACAACCACCTGGAGAAAATATGACAAGCGTACTAAAGGTCAATGAAAATTATAAAACACCACCACCAATTTCACCGCAACCGTTACCGGTTACACCTGACTTGAAAAGGTTAAGCATCGAAAAACGACCTAATGTCATAGTCGATGCAATGTCCAATCTACCTGAATCGATTCAAGAACAAAGCACCAAATCGCTTGGGAACCGTCAGACCTTAGACACTGATTCAAAAAACGTGAATGCTACACTTCCGAAATGCAATGATATGATAGTTGCTTGCAAATTGGCTGATGCCGATGCCACAACAGCACTGCAAAGCTTATCGTCATGTTTCGGAAAAGGAACCGAGCAAACACAAAGTATCGTTACTGGTATAAAGAATTTAATACCGACTATATGCGATGATATATTTAAAATTTCCGATTCGGAATCTGAAAACGAAGTGGAAAAGTCAAAACCAACATCAGTCGATGATAAATTAGCTGCAGCAAAAAACTTGCAGCCGCAATGTCAGCCTCAACCGACAACCGTTGCGGTCATTGAAGATAAATCGGTAATAAAATCAATTCGTGAAACTGATACGTCAACACTCACTGAAAGTTTAACTGTTCCAACGAGCAAAAACGATCACGTTCCAGCACCGGAAACATCTAAAAAAATATCGGTTTCGGAAATCACTACCCAAATCCAAGCGAATCCTGTTAAATCACAAAATGCTGATACTAATAAAACGGCAGTAGAACAAATTCAAAAAACTGAAATGATGCCTGTAGTACAACAAACAAAATGTGACCGAGAATCGGCAATACAGCCGACTGCGAACAATCAACAATCTCAAGCTAAGACTGAAATGAAAGCGGAAAAACATCAACCAGATCAAACTATGGTTCACCATTTGATTGGACAACAGCCGAAACCAAACGATCGTCTGCAAGAAATTCGCCGGTCAAAAGATCGGCCAATAACCGATAACAATCAACGAACTCAAATAATTCAACAACAGCAATCGAAACCGCCTTCTGAGCCCACCGTTAAAAAGACAACAGCCAGTACCTGTAGTCAAACAATTGATTTGAAAGCTGATCGTAAACCAAGCGAATCAAAAAACGATCAAAAGTCTAGCCAAAATACAGCGATTCCATACAATTCAAATGACACGATCAAGAAAACGGATTCGCCAGTTAAGAAAGACCATAAATCTTCGTCGTCGTCATCAAGTAGTTCCAATGTCAAAAACTATTCATCGGATCAACAGCATTCGATTAATAGCGGCCAAAGTAGTGTTGCTAATATTGGTACAAGTAACAAACTATTGTCAAGTGGTAGCTCATCAAGTTCGAGTAGCAGCCGTACATCAGATAAACATCATTCAAAAGCAATTGTTGCTGAACAAAAGGCAACGGCTGTTGATCTAAACAAGATGCCACCACAATTTGCAATGAATCAACTGCCAAATTATCACACAACTCATGCTCAATATTGGCAGTGGGAGCCATATTATACGAGCTATAACCTGCCGAATTTGGACCATAAGTCACCAAATAAATTTCATAAAGATTTAGCAACATCGATTGCGTATGGACATGGTTTGGCCCAAAATCTGTATCAAACAGCAAATAGTTTAGCAGTTCAGCAGCAGCAACAACAGCAGCAATTACAACAGCAATATGTGCAACAACAACAATTGCAACAGCAACAACAACAACAGCAGCAGCAGCAACAACAACAACAACAACAGCAGCAGCAAAATATGCAGCAAAATCGTGAAAAATCTTCACAACGATCCGACCGAAAAACATATTCTAGCTCATCGGATCTTAGATCAAGCAGCAAAATGGCCAAGGAAGACAGTTCCAAATCGAAAGATGGAGTTGTTTTTGGTGGTACAGCCTCTAAGAACTATTCTCAGGTGTATGAGGCATCAGCAGCAAAATCTTCTTTATCCTCATCATCGCACAAATCAAAAACACAGGATGCTAGTAAAAGTAACAACATACACCAATCATCAACACAGCAACAAGTTCAACATCAGCAACAACCTCATCAGCAACAACGTCAACAACAGCAACAGCAGCAGCAGCAGCAGCAACAACAGCAGCAACAGCAACAACAACAACAGCAGCAGTTACAACAGCAACAATCACGTCAACAACAACAACCAAATGTTAATCCACATCATCAGTTAAACAACCAACAAACAAACCTCATGTCCAGTAATACTAATTTAACAGCGAATATAATGATGACTTCAAAAAATGGCGTATCAACAAATGAACAAATGCAACATGATTTAAGCGGAAATACGACGCCACACAGTGTCCCGGCCGATTTGAAACAACATACATCACCTCCATCAGATATACCATCAATGGGTGTGTACACACCGGATTCAACAACGAATTCAGTTCATAGTTTGCATCACTATGGTCAGTGCGATATTGATGTGACCCAACTGGGTCTTGAATCACCAGCCAGTATTTCTAGTGACATAACATCACAAAATTCCGTTGAAAATGTACGACCGCCAAGTGTTGTGCCGCATGCACAAATGACACAGTTTTCCGATTGTTCAATGCAGCAACAAAGCGTTGCTCAAGCAACGCATAATATGCACATGGCAATACAACAGCAACATAATCAAATGAATGTACCATCATCTAGTCCACAACATCAGCAACAACAAGCAATGATTATTGCTGGTACAATGAACAACCAACAAACGACGGCCAATCGAAATAAAATGACTCAGCAACAACAACAACAACAACAACAGCAGCAGCGCAATACAAACACAAGTAGCAGTCGTGCAACAACGCCTAAGGTACGAAATACAGCAACTCCAGTACAACAAACTCAACCATCACAGCAACAACAACGTAGAACATCACCAAACAATTCTCAACAAATGGTCAGTCCAGGCCAACAACAACAACAACAACAGCAGCAGCAGCAGCAGCAGCAGCAGCAACAGCAGCAGCAGCAACAACAACAACAACAACATCAACAACAACAACAGCTGCAACATAGTCTAAATTTACAGCAACAGCAGCAGCAGCAACAACAACAACAACAGCATCAACAACAACAACAACAGCAGCAAACATTACAGGCCCAACAAATGCAACAGTATGGCCATTTATCTGCGTCTATGTCACATGGTCACCATCAGACTATGCATCAAGATTATTTAGCTGTTACACAAATGGGAGGCGGCGGCGCTGGTGGCGTAACAACTCAAAATTTCCCTGCACAATCGCCAAATGCTTACGGTACAATGGCAACAGTTATACAACATCGAATGTCGGGCAGTGGAGTCGGTGGTAACCATGGTGCCGGTACGGTTCCTAGTGGTAGTTCGGCTGGATCAGGAAATGGTAGTGGTGGTGTTGGTGGTGCTGTACACAATCCATTACCAAGTCCACATCAACGTCTCGGGCCATCACCGTCCTCTTGCGCTATTTCGGGCAACAATAACTTCTACATTCAAGGCAATGTATCACATTCGACATCGCACACACCAATACCGGTACCAACACCGACGCCAACTCCTTCGGCCACTCCAACCTTACAAATTAATCAATCAGTGACGCCATCTGTTGTTGGTGGTACTGGTACAAGTGCTGGCACCGGCGGTGGTGGTGGTGGTGGACAATCAAATGCTGGCCAAGTGTGTAGTCTATCCAAACTGCAACAATTGACTAACGGATTGGACATGATTCAACCATGTAACACTCCTCCGTCAGGATCAATAAATCTAACTCCGCCACCGAATCATCATCCGCACAATACAATGACACCGCCACCATCACATTTGGTGCAGCAAAATCGAAATTTAGCAACGCCACCATCATTGTTACAATCACAAATGTCTGCACTACAATATCCGAAATACTATTCGAGCAACATGAATGTTACACCACCGATATCAATTGGTGGTGCCAGTCAAAATGCTGGCGGACGTACGGCTAGAAATACAGCATCGGCTCCGGTACAACATATGACGGCCGGCTCAAGTCGGGTCAGTCCAAATGTGACAATCAGTCCAAATTTAATGTCACCGTATGGCACATTAAACGGATATCGTATGGCCGCTCAACAATCTGGTGCATCGGTGGCTAGTTATATATCGAATTCAGCGGCTGCCGCTGGATTTATAAATAATCCGGCCCAATTGCCCGTACAAATGGGTGTTATGAATATGCAATCACAGTATCAAGATCCGGCCGCTTTGCAACGTGCCGCTCAGCAGAATTCTATGTATTCGACCTATCCGCCATATATACCGTTGAATGGAACAATGCGCAGATAGAAGGAAAAAAGAAGTAGTCGTTCTACGGCTACAGTATCGTTTTCTTGAATGATGTGATTATGTGTGAAATTTGTATTTGAAATACGATTTTGTGGTCTAAAAATGCAATGTGGTTGGAACATGTCAATGCAGGCATTTCGCTGTAGTGTTTTGTAGACAGTTGGGTTATTGTTTATATTTATGTTCGTCCAATTTTAATTTAAAATATGTAGAGTCAAAAGAAATATCGTGACATATTCTTTGTATTTTATCGGCTTTTTCTTGGAGATCGTTATTCAAAAAATATGTTTAAAAACATAATTTTGTATATGGTTTTATCGGTTTCCTTATTTACTCTTTTATTGTATTTTTTTTTTCTTTTTGTTAATTAATTACAATGACTATGTTTTATCAAATATTTATATCGTTGATGCCTGTGGAAGAACTTCAAATAAAATAAAATATGGCCTATGAATATGTAGGAGCAAATGGTAGCCTTTTTTAATTCAAACAAGAAAATAAAGCAAATTTGAATATAACAGACTAATAA
>JANTEX010294694.1:0-11150 GCA_024741295.1 Macrocera vittata | reverse complement strand
CCCTTACCTTTATACCATGCTCAAGAACAAGCTGATCTCACCTTGTAACTATTTTTAACTGTTATAATACGGGCCAATTGAAATTCACAAAGCAAAATTCTATACGTTTCCAACAAATAATTCTATAATCCGGTAGCGTGCCCATATAGTGACTGTTATATAAGAATGCTATAAACGTTTGTGTTTAACTGTTTACACATGCGGACAATTAGTCGTGGACATAAAATATTTCCGATCTATTCGAGAAATTATGACATATTCTTTACTACACTTTTAGTGTTTATCAAAATTATTGCGGCCAAAATGTTCATGATAAATTGTCTTATTTAAACCGTACATTTGAATCGTATTAAGGGCCTTATATAATTGTACAAGTGACTAGTTATATTGCTCTCTCTTGCTCTTGTATTGCAAATTACAAAGGGGGTATCTTAAGTTTTGGAAATTGTTTTATTGCACAAAAAATGAGAAATATAAAAATTTACTTTGTAGCCTCGCTAGAATGTTTTGTGCAAAATCCCACGGGTTGCTTACCATTTTTTTTACTTTTTATCTAAATTATTATTAACGTAAACTTTTCTTAAACAAATATTTGTAAAAATAAATAAATTATTAGTTAGTTAAGGATTTAAAGTATTTGTTCAAATTTGGTAAAGTTTTTACTTCGAAATAGAAAATTAAACGTCACAAAAAAAAATATAACAGAAACATACATAAAACAACAACATGCCACATTGAAACAAAAATCAAGACACCAACAAATTTAATTAACACAAAATTTAAATAAATGCAATTATAAGGGTGTGTCAATTAACAAAAAAAACGAACACCTGACAATAGTTTAAGCAGAAGGAAAAATGTTTGTGTAGATAGATAAATTAAATAGCATTAGCCACATAGTTTGTTTTTAAATTTAACAAAATATAATAAAATTAAAAACTATCGAAACATAACCCAAAACTAAATCTGGGGTTGCGCTCTGTTTACAAAAAATTCGGAAAATAATTGCCAACACAACCGATCACTTTATTAATGTAAAAAAAAAAATAACAAAAACAATTTCACCATTAATTAGCAAAAATAATAAAATAAAAAAAAAATTAAAGAAAACTGACAACAAATTATTATTAACTATTAATTTTGTGTGTGCTAAAATTTGCTTTTTATCAGCAGGGCTACTCACTCCTGTCGGGGGCTCTTCCGGCGACGTCGTATGGACAATTTTCCCCCGGCACTTCTGACGCCTGAATAGACTCCGGTTCCATGTTCAGCCCTGTGGTAAAATTGGAACAAGCAAACCCCAGATTCAGAATCAAAATACTTTTTTTTGAATTTTACTTAGTGAAATCATACCAAAAAATAACGTTTTTTTATGAATAAATTAACGACGAAATTCAAGCGAGAAAATTAGGTTGGTCGACTACGCAGACATCGTTATCTGAATCTAAATCGGGAGTCGTTTTTAAGTATTAGAAACGTCGTCAAATGACCACGTAACGACTTTGTTGTCGCGTAGCCTTAAATAGGCCTTACGACCAAATAAGAACACGTTACTTAGTCGTTGAATAGTCGATTGACGACGTCTGTAGACCTTAAAAACGATTCCCGACTTATGTGAACGTCAGCCAACGATCAACCAATTTGCATTACTTGGAAAACGCGTAAAAACCCAAAATAAGCATGTTATTTTCTGTTGTTAGTATGTTCTTAGTGTTTTCCTTATGTTGTGTATGGTATAGTTTTAGGTATATATAAAGTATTAAACATTGGATGAAAAAACAATATAAATTACGCAAAAACGATAACAAGCATTTAATATTTAACGAATAACATTTTCGAATTATGAACTACATATTATTATGAGTCTATAAACTGTAAATTTGCACCAAATATACATGTCATATAGAAATAATATGAATTTTAAACAATGCAAATATTGTCAAAGATAAGTAAATTAATGTTTTAAAACACCTTTCTTGGCTAATGAATTGATGAAGAAAACGATTATGTAATTTGTTATGAAAATGTGACACAAAAACAGCTTTTATATGCATATATATATATAGGGTGTGGCTGATGACAAATAGAATAACTTTATGAGAAGAATTTATGATAGCTTTGATACTGGTAATGATAGAATGACTTTCGGACCTAATACGATGCAAATCAACAAGTGACATTATTGTCACTATCATTCACACAAGCATATGTAAGACAGTTTTAGTTTAAAAAAGAATAGCTATTGAAATTGAAAGTTCAAATATTTAATTTCCGAAACTTTTATGAAGTTTGCTTAGAGCGAGACCAAAATGTTTCCAATCATAAAAGCGGGCTATAGCAAACCAACATTCTCAAGCAACAGAACGCGTTCTGAACCTAAATGGAGAACCGTGGACGTAGATACGTCAGCAATTGACTGTGGAACGTCGTCAACTGACTACGCAACGACTATGTAACATGGTCTTAATAAGTCATAGTTTATATTTAAGACTTCGATACGTAGTCGTTGCGTAGTCATTTAACGACGTCTTAAACCAGATTCCCGAGCACTACGAGGAGTTTAGTCGTTGGCCGACGCTGAATAGACTACGCAGAGACGTTGAGGTAGATACGTCATCAATTGACTATGGAACGACATCAACTGTCTACGCAACGACTATATAACGTAGTCTTAATGGGTTATAGTTTATTTAAGAGTACGATACGTAGTGGTTGCGTAGTTATTGATTCCCAAGCAACACAAGGAGTTTAGTCCTTATCCGGCACCGGTTAGACTACACAGAGACAAGGACGTAGATACGTCTTCAATTGACTGTGTTTAGTCGTCAACTGACTACGCAACGACTATGTAACGTAGTCTATAGGTTATAGTTTATTTAAGACTACGATACGTAGTCGTTGCATAGTCACTTGACGACGTCTAAAAGTTGATTCCCAAGCAGCACAAGGAGTTTAGTCCTTATCCGGCTCCGGTTAGACTACACAGAGACAAGGACGAAGATACGTCTTCAATTGACTATGGAACTGACAACGACTATGTAAGATGGTCTCAATAGGTAATAGTGTATTTAAGACTACGATACATAGTCGTTGCGTAGTCATTTGACGACGACTAAAAGTTGATTCCCAAGCCACACAAGTTTAGTAGTTGGCTGACACCGGATAGACTACGCAGAGACGTTGACTACGGGTCTATAGGTTATAGTTTATTTAATACTACGATATGTAGTCTTTGCGTAGTCATTTGATTCTCAGATCTTTTCTGGTCACTTTTGATAGTTTGTGTTCAGTTCCGGTAATTGTAGGACAATCACCTCAGGTTTTACTTGATCAATGACAATGATTTCTCAAAAACTGATGACAATAATTTGTAAGGTTTTCTAAGACGACTTCTAGATAGACTTTTTACAGTGATATCAGTTAACGAACTGGATATATATTACCAGAGGGTATTTTCTGGTCACTAATACGCTCGTTTTCTTTAATTTACGGTTACTTTTGAAGAAGCTTTTCTCTTTAGTTTTTTAATTATTGCCTAATTACTTCTAGACATTTTCTGTCTCACTTCTTATATGGGTTACTTCCCAATATACTGTCCTCTAGTACGAGGTTGCATATGGATCCATTTATTGTTGATTTTACCGTTCTCTGTTGGGTAACAGCCTGCATTTAATTCCTAATCAGTGCATTGAAGGTAGATTAGATAAGATTTGGATAGGGCTTCCAGCAGGAAAGCCTGTCACTTAGACACTTTATTGGTCCGTTGTACAAAACCCCAAAAAAGGAAAGGATTATAACAACTATTAACCATATATCGCTGCTCCTTTTGCAACACCGTCAAACCGATACTACTTTTAAATAAAATCAAAAATCTACTTCAACGGTATCTCACCAATCTCTCCTAAGGTGCATGAGTATTTGTCAAGCGTTCTCAATTAGGTATATCCAAAAGACAATCACAGACGAGTCAGTTTCCTCCTCCAGGCTACAAGCTGGACACATGTCACTATCCAATCTATCCTTCTCGACAAAAATCTTTGTCTGGCGGCAGCTTCCTAAACGATTCTACGTTCAACATTGCTCACCTCGGAATAAATCTTCAATGTACCTAAGTAGATAATTAAGCGTGAAACCCATACCAGGTTTGAGACCCGACAAAAACTGTCATGGATTCTGTCCCAACCCGAAACAAATTCAACTGTGCGTTTGGCCTAGTGGCCAGCATGACTTCCAAAAAGTATCGACGTAGATATATTTACACCTGGAATAAAAATTTCCGCGCCATCAAGTCTAGATCCGTCAGTGTAGTACTGCAGGTTACACTAGATCCCGATAATACGCTTTAGTCAGCCTATTCCTCCCTACTCGGATCGGAATCCTAACTGCAAAACGGCGTATCGTTCGGCAGACTTTCAGCTTATCGAACACATCAGGCAGAAAATTCAGAATATCCGAATAAGAATAACTTTCAAGTCCCTTTCCAAACACTTTCGACAGTCCGTTAATATGTTAACACATGTCTCAATACCGCTTGATATACAGGCCTCATAGAGTATTTGACCTTTTTAACGGAGCTTCCTGAACACTTAACAGTCTTGTACAGCTCCAAACATCGCATATTCATGATAACTCTAACCATTCTGGGCTAATGCCTCGTTTTTGTCGGGTTTGCAGACAGGCTGTTCTCCGTGCACCTACGATCAACAACTCTTAGTGCGCTTGAGATCAGATCTCCCTCCAACCATGTTCTTACATATTCCGCCAGTCACTATAATCACAGAAGGGGAGATAGCAGTCCACCCTGAGAACATCGTCTATCAACCTGAATTGTCTTCTGTGTGCCACTTTTTCAGAATAACAATTCACCGCTTGACGAGTATTGCAGCAACTCTAGCGCATAGTACATTCGTATATATTTCACAGTTCTTTTTTTCTGAGATCCCTGTAGAAGTGACTGGATGCACGAATTTCTGACACTTTAAAACGTATTTAACAATAGTCGAAAAGTGAGGCATCTCTAGAAGAGGCCCAAATCGTAATCCACCTGCAAACTTTAGATGAGTATAAGGTGAGGTCAAAGCCCCTCTTCGAGAATCTCTGTTCGCAACCTTAAGATCTACTGAACATATAAACTCAAGAAGTGTATCATCTCTTTCATTAATTTCCTCAAAACGACTGATGAGCATTGGCATCACATCTAATGATCAAGCAGATTTCCAGTTGTCAGTTCCACATAGTGTCCTATGTAGATAGTGGTCACGAGGAACTCACTGTGACATTCATTAATGCGAAGTATCTAACTTCAGCCACATGATAAGGCAAATAGTCCAAATGAGATCATCGACATCCAGGCTGACAATGATCTATTGCGGGGGTCGAATCGGATACGGATGAGATAGTTGCTAACACGACTAAAAATGTACGAATATAAGTCCGAAACCTGTAGCAGGGAAGAGGGGAATGAGGCAAGCAACAAGCATCTGGAAGGTTACTCAAGAGTGCCACATACCACTTGCACCAAATAAGAAGTGGTTGATGAACTCATTTGTGACGGGGATGCTAGGGGTGCCAAAAATGCGAATCTCGTGGGCGTATGCAAGCCAGGTAATACTGACTAGTTTACAGCACTTCCTAGTAGCTATATTGGATAAAGGGGATCATGAATGGAAGGTAACGGTAGATAAGAAGCAGCGCCTACGTTTGGCCTTAGAGGTGGCTCAATGTCCTCCAGTCAGGTTCCGGGGAGAACTTGGTTTTGCAAAGGATTTTTTTCGACTGCATTGTTTGGACGAGTTCTCTCTGGCCTGGCTGAAGGAGTTTGTGAGAATGCTGGGAGAGCAATGGAATGAGGTGGGAATTGAAGTAATGCCGGAAAGCGTCCCTCCAAAATTTAAAACGGACACGGTTTTCGTGCCGATGATCGTAGACGAGACGACATTCGTCATGAGGGCGAATGGACAAAATCCACAAATGGGGATAGGTAGATGGACGGTACACCATAGGACGGAAACCATTCCTGACGGGAATTCATCAGGCACGTTATTTTTTTTTCGGATACCGAAGCATCTTCTTCCTCAGGTCGAGGCTGCGGGAACCGAACTCTGTTACAATTCCACAACGTCAGAGTGGTACTAGAAGGGGCCTGGTTAACTGCTAGGCGGCCTAACCCTGTCCCAGCAACGGTCTATATACAGTCTGCCTCGCAAATTATGCAAGACAGACTTGTCAGTAGCGAAACGTAGCACTAATACAAGAACTCTGGCTACATGCCGGCCAGATTTGCGTAAAAAATTCAAAAATGCGCTACGCTCAGGACTTAGTGCAGACTGGGAAGACACAAAAAAAGGCGAATAGAAGAGGCTACTAAGATTGAGGAAGCGAGACTCTTGCAAATGTTTTTGTGGTAACATCACATCGGCGACTGTTGTGGCAGATTCAAGAAGGTAATTTCGAGAGTCCCATCGATAAGATTAGGTGCCTGAAAAGGGAATTGGAAGTGTCACTGAAGGAATTGAAGAGTCTGTGGACTTGTTTTGGTTAAATATTCCACTGGTTTAAAACTAGGAGAGGTTTCTGGTAGGTCACTGTCAGGTTGCGTCATTTAATGAAGTCCAGAAACTCGTAAGCACTATGAAGGTGGAATAGGCTATCAAATTCTTTTTAAGTCTGATGGACACAGTGGAATTTCATAAAAGATTTTCTGTGAGATCTTGAAGAGCTGTCTCCGCTGAAGCTACGTTCATAAAGAATGGCGTACAGCTAAAGTAGTTTTCTTGCTAAGCCAGGCTAGATAGACTACTCTGAGGCAAGATCGTTCAGACCATTTAATTTTACGTCCTTCTGTCTTCAAACACTAGAAATACTGTGCGACCTTGATATACGGTCCCGCCTCGCATACTGCCCGTTAAGCCGCTACATTATTATCAGAACAGCTCTGTATCGCGTGGAATAAGACCCGTTCTTGTCAAATGGAACTCTACCATGTTGAGGTATTAATAAACGGTTCCTTCCCAGGGTAGTGTTGTCAGTGGGTGTCCTCAGTGTGGAGTATTGTCCCCAATTCTGTGTTACATGGTGATGGAATCTCTCCTGATGCGACTCAACCAAAATGGCCTATACTCTCTCGGTTATGCCGACGATTTTTTAGTATTATTTACAGAAAAATTGGAGAAAATTCTTTGCGAACTGATGAACATGAGTGAAGAGCTTGACCTCAAATTCGAACTGACAATGGGTAAATATGCAACGGAATATCAATCGGAAGTATATGCAACACTTGTGGCAATACAAGTGCTAATGGATTCAGAGGTAACAGGACGCACTATTAGGTTCTTCTCCGATAGTCAATCGATGCTTGGAGTACTTAGGGTACATTCGAGTTCGCATCCAGGCTCGTATATGAATGCTTTTTATGACTAGAGAGGCTGAGTTATGGATTCAGGTTTTCTGGGTGAGAGGGCCTATGGAACTGCCAAGAAATGAAAAATGGATACCCAATTGGATATCTGATTGGATACCCAATACCCGATTGGACACCCAACTGGATAGCCAAATAGGTATCCAATTAGGTGCATGACAATGACTGTCCAATTTTTTAAGCCATCGAGAAGCCGGGTATAGGATACCTATCAGGCTTTGTGATTGCATTCAGGCATCTATAGTCTCCACCTGGATGCCAATCGTCACTGTCTTTGCGGACCATATGAAGTTGTGACAAAGTGAACGAAGAAGATTGCCGGCAGATTCCGAGCTGGAAAAGCTACGTAGTGTTTTCCCTAAAACCAGTGTTTTTCCGTCACGTATCTTGAGAGAAAAACCTGCCTATATGGGAAAAGTTGTTTGTTGCAAAAATTGTTCATGGTTCGTTGTTGCTGTTATAGTGTATTGTAAGTAAGTTTGTGTCGATCAGGCCTTAAATTGTAATGCTCCGACCGAGACATTATGTTTCAATGCCTTGACCGATGCATTAAGGTGCTGATGCCTCGATGGATGGTGTTAATGCTAAGTACGAAACATCAGGTGCCGATGCTAAGTAAGAGGCATTAAGGTGGTGATGCCAAGTACGAGGCATTACGATCCGAATGCCAAATTGTGTAAATAGCTTAAACCTTGTAAGGCTACGAGGCATGTTACATTGTTATTTTGAATATGGTACAACCCTCTTTTGTGGCCAAATAGATAGCCAATTAGTTACTCAATTGGATACCCAATTAGATACCCAATTGGTTCCCCATTTGTATACGCAATAGGATACCCAATTGGATACCCAATTAGATACTTAATTGGATACCCAATCTGGCACTCAATCGGAAACCCAAATGGGTATTCAGCCATCCGCGGATCCAAAGGGGAGGGAGCAAGTGGGCGACCCAATTGAATACGCAATTAGATACCTAGTTGGATAACCAATTGGATACTTATTTGGATACCCAAATGTATATTCAATTGGAAATATTGTTTTTTAGTTGCTTTTGATCTGCACCTAACGTATGTATATAAATATATGTAAATAATGTATGTTCAAATTTTGAACAAATGGTCAGTTGAGTGCGACGCCCGTTGATGTTGCTGTTTGTTTGTAACGGCAGTAACCGGAATGGTGACCGTAAAAAGGACCGGTAGTCATGCCTATAAACGATGTAGAAGTAAACGGAAGTTAAACGAAAGGACCAAAAGTGACACGTAAAGGACCGTCACTTTCTCGTTTCCTTTCGGTCTCATTCGGTCCACTTCCGGTCACTTTTGGTTCATTTTCGGTAATTTTCGGTCACTTCTGGTTTATTTTCTATGACTTCCGGTCACTTCATTTAATATAATTTGTGTGACTTCCAGTTGACTCTCGGTCGGTATAACGTCACTTCCGGTTGACTGTAGGTTACTGACGATCAGTTTCCAGTAACTTCCGGTTAATTAGCAGTCGATTCCACTGACTTTTAGTCCATCTCTGGACCGATCTATTTCCGTTATTTTCCGGTCCTTCTTCGCTCAATTACAGTCTGTTTTCTGTAAATTCCTGTCCATTTTTGGTTAATTTCGGTTAATTTCCAGTCTTTCGATTACTTCTGGTCACTTTTTGTCGATTTATGGACTTTTCCGGTCAATTCTGGTCTATTCTCATCCCCTTCCGGTCTTTTCTATTCGTTTTCTGTCATTTCTGGTCTCTTTCGGCCCATAATTAAGATAGTTCCGGTCCATTTCCGATGAAGTCCGAACCTTTTCTGGTCGATTTTCGGTCACTTCATTTTATTATCTTCTAGTTGATTTCCAGGGACTCTTGGTCTGTTTCAAGTCACTTTCTGTTGATTTATGGTTACTTACAGTCGATTACTGGTGACTTTTCGTTGAATTCCAGAGACTTCCGATTATTTTGCGGTCGGTATCTACTGATATCCTGTCACTTACAGTCTTTTTTTCGGTATATTCCGTTTTCATTTTCGATCACTATCGACAAATTTCCGGTCAATTTCGATCACTTCTGTATTATTGAATGTGTCTGGTCACTTTCGGTCGATTTTATGGCCATTTTCGTCTCCTTTCGATCCATTGCGATCCAGATTGCCTGTCTCTTCTCGTCCCTTCCAGTCTAAATTTCTGGTAACTTTCGGTCACTTCCGAACGATTTCCAGTTACTTCATTTGATATAAGTTGTTGTAGTTTGCGGTCGATTTGCGGTGACTCTCGGTCGGTGTCAAGTCATTTTATCTTGATTTTCGATTACTTATTGTTAATTTCTGGTGACTTACAGTGGATTCCGATTGAATTTTCGCTATTTTCCGGTCCATCTCTGGTCACTTTCGGTCACTTACAGACTCTTTGCGGTAAATTCCGTTTCCATTTTCGATCACAACCAGCAAATTTCGATCACTTGCGATCGATTTTTGGTCACTTCCGGCCAATTTTCGTTCCTTTTTTCACTTTATTTTCTCGTCTCCTTCCGGTCTCTTTTGATCCATTTCCTGTCATATCTTTCCGGTAACTTTCTTTAGGTCCGGTCCATTTCGGTCACTTCTGGTCAATTTCCGGTCATATATCGAACACTTCGTCTTTTTCTGTTAGCTTCCGGTACTTTTTCGGTCACTTTCCGTCGATTTTTGGTTATTTCATTTGATATAAGTTATTGTGTGTTCCAGTCAATTTTCGTTGACTCTCGGTTGGTTTAAAGCAGTGGCGTTATTTTAGAGATTTTGGGTAAATAGATATCAATTAAAAAATTTCGCCTGAAGCGAAGTCTTTTGCGCCTTCTTGATTACCGAATTTAATCAAAATACAAACATATAAAAAATGTATGTAAATGTGCGCCGAAATTGTTTTGCGTAGATTTCGATTGATTCCAATAACCCAGTTTATAATTTGTGATCCTATTTTAAATATCGGGTGCTATAAATATGTATAGAATTAAAGTTTTTCTTTATTTCCCGTAGTTTCGACATATTGAACTTTCTTAGGGCGGCCTTTTTGGTAATCTCTTAGGGGGGCATTTTTTTTCCTAGAAGGGTCAATGCCCCCATTGACTGCCCAAATGACGCCTCTGAATACCGCCCGAAGGCAACAATCCGGTATAGATGTGGGTCAGTCGTAATACCCAATAGAATATCAGAGTAATTAAAATATATACACGACAAATAATTTAAATAATAATCGTTCAAAAGGAATCAAGAACGTACACACGATATACATGTTTTCAAGGCTTTTTTTTACCCAAATATCTATTAAGATGATCTCGAGGTGCAATTCCTCGAATCCTACATCGCAGAAAGCCCAGCTAGAAAAATCCAATGAGGCAGAATTTCACTTTGCAGAAAGTGCTTTCGTAGAATGTCACGTGCCATAAAATCCCACAGGGCAGAAACTTCCCTTATCATAGAATCCAAAATGATAGAAAATCTTACAAGGCCGATATTATTTTAAAACACATAAAAATAGTCAATTGAATTATGTCAATATCTTTATTCATGAATTGGGATAGTTGAAAACTGATCAAAAAAAATATTAAAACAAATTCTTAAGAGTCGAGTCTACTGGAATGAAAGCTCGCGGTACATTTTTTTCTAATATGCAAAAGCTTATCAAAATCAGGATGAAATTTAAAAGTGTTCCACCACATTCTTGATTGAAATACTTTTAAGAATTATCTCGAATTTACTTTTTTC
>JANTEX010294583.1:0-11151 GCA_024741295.1 Macrocera vittata | reverse complement strand
AATTGAATAGCGATAAGTTCTGTCTGTTTGTTTTTTTAAATATCTAATTAATATCGCATTTTTTTGCGGTTATTTGTATTTGTTTGTTTAATTTTCAAAAATTTTCGTTCTACGACGATCAACAAACAATAATTATTGATAACTTAAATAGTTATAATAAAGACAAGTATATGATAACTTAATACAAGTAATAATTGAATAGCGACAAGTTTGTCTGTTTGTTTTTCAGTTTTAGTCTTTAGAAGACTGGCAGTTAAAAAAACAATAATAATTGATACAATTCATTTAAAAAAAACTAAAGAGACAAAGATAACAAATAATAACATTCTGAATAGAAAGCAACTAAAAAATATTTCTACCGAAATTCATCTGGAACAGGTATAATGTCACTCAATTCTTCAAATTCATCGAAAAATGGCGGCGAACTGGTCACATCCGGTGATTTGTCCGATATTGTAATGACATCTAAATTCTGTTCTATATTGTTATTTTGCTCAGGAATTTCGCTGATATTAACACCATTAATTGTGGTTGAGTCCAATGTACTATCAGACGAAATAAACAGTTGATCTTGAGTCTTTAATAAGTCATCGAAATATTTCAATTTTTCTAACTGTGTAGTAAGATCGCTTTTCGTGGAGTCGACTGATATTTGAGAACATTCAACACTCTTTTCATTGTCATCGGGATGAATTGTGGTTGGCGCATGATTATTTGTTTTAGAGCTAAAACTAAAACTGTGCGATGATTTGATATTAAGCTCACGGTTGTCCAACCAAATCTTATGTGTGCCACTTGTCACCAATGTACGCTCACATTGACGATCGTTCTCCGTTTTTGACCGATAATTTGACGAACGCACGAGCATTCGTGTACGATTAATCGCAAATATAACTTCAGGCACATTTGTTGAACTACTCGGATACTGTGACGACACTGTACATTCATCATTATCAAACGATGATTGACTTTGACTGAATCTCTCTTGAAAATTATGACAAGGTTGCATTTCCCCGATAAATTGTGATGATGTCAGTTCATCATTATTGGTTTTTTTTGAACTACAAGCTGAATCGGCATTTTGTGTAGGACGTATGAATATGTCGCTGGGTAATTCACGGCTTTGGTTCGCAATTGAACGGCCAGAATTACTTTCTTTATTATGATTGTTTCTCTCTTTAAGAGTGTCGCCAAAAAATTGTGTAAAAGTCATCTCAGGATTATAGATTTCTGGTGGATTACAAGTTGTATCGAAATTTTGGATCGCAATTGCACGGCCAGAATGTCTTTCGTAGCTGTGATAGTTCAATGTCGACGAACTATCCCTTGCCGTCACTGTATACGGAATTGTTTGATGTTTAGCAGATGTCGAAAGAGTAGGCGTCGATTTATTGTGTCGATGGTGATGTGAAGCGGTTTTGTTTCGTCTATTGGTGACTTCATTTGATGTTACTGTGGCTGAAGTACGATTTCGAGGCTTTGGCCAATTGAAATCCGGTTCAGTGTTACGTTCGTAATGCGAACCTGATTTCTCTCGTCTATTGGTGACATCATCTGATGGTACTGTGGCTGAAGTACGACTCCGGGACGCTGACCGATTGAAAATCGATTCAGTGTTATGTTCGTAATGCGAACCGGATTTCTCTCGTCTATTGGTGACATCATCTGATGTTACTGTGGCTAAAGTACGACTCCGGGACGCTGACCGATTGAAAACCGATTCAGTGTTATGTTCGTTATACGAACTTGATTTCTCTCGTCTATTGGTGACCTCATTTGATGTTACTGTGGCTGAAGTACGTTTTCGAGGCTCTGGCCATTTAAAATCCGGTTCAGTGTTACGTTCGTAATGCTGACCGGATTTCTCTCGTCTATTAGTGACTTCATTTGATGTTACCGTGGCTGAAGTACGACTCCGGGACGTTGACCGATTGAAAACCGATTCAGTGTTACCTTCGAGATGTGAACGGGATTTGTCTCGTCGATTGATAACAACATTTGATGTTACTGTGTGTGAAGAACGATTTTTGGACGCTGACCAATTAAAAACCGGTTCAGTGTTACGTTCGTGATGCGAATCGGATTTGTCTCGACGACTGGTACCATCATTTGATGTTACTGTATGTGAAGAACGATTTTTGTGCGCTGACCAATTGAAAACCGGTTCAGTGTTACGTTTGCGATGTAAATTCGTTTTGTCTCGTTTAATGGTGACATCATTAGATGTTACAATGACTGAAGAATGATTTCGAGACGCTGACCGATTGAAACTCGGTTCCTTGTTACGTTCGTGATGTGAATCGGATTTTTCTCGTCTATTGGTGACAACATTTGATGTAAATGCGTCTGAAGTACGGTTTAGGGACGCTGACCGATTGAAACTCGGTTCTTTGTTACGATTGTGATGTGAATCGGATTTATCTCGTCTATTGGGTGCATAATTTGAGGTTAGTGTATGTGAAGAACGACTTCGAGGCGCCACCGGACGACTGATAACAGATTCAGCGTTACGTTCGCGATGTGAATCGGAATTGTCTCCCATTTGCCTTGATGTTAAAGTCGCCGAAAAGCAATTTTCGGATGCTGGCCGACAGTAAACCAAATCATTGTTACATTTTTGTGTTGAACGGCTAGATTGAATACGATGTTTTGGTCTATTATGTGGCTCGTGGATTCGAACAGAGCATTGACATCTGTTGACTGTACAATCGTTCGTTGTGGATTGTAGGCGGTATTTGGATCCAGCACACATGTTAGGCGTGTCACTGTTATGTTGGTGAACGGCATTATCTGATTTGTTGGCAACGGTCAAAAATGAAGTGGACTGAGGACGTTGTTCAGACAATGATCGAACAGAAGGAATTTTGCTGTGTACATGAGGAATGAATGTTTTTTGTCTTGTATTCGAAATCGATGCGGATTGAGGACGGTGTTCAGATCTTGAATGAATTACAGGTGATTCGTTGTTTCGAACTGAAAGGATCTCTCTTTGTTTTTGAAGGGATGACAAATCAGTTCTGACATTATTATGAATTGGGCTTATATTATGCTGGTTACCTCTCGGTTTACCATGCTTGCGATAATCAGCAACCAGCAACGTTGGAAATGTTTGTAACGGAAAAGGTCTGTCGATAGATCTTGTTTGGAAATGCTCTGCCAAACACTTACTTATGCATTGCTCACCAATGTTATTACTTGGCAAAAGTTGATTTGCCGTTAACGTTTCATTCAGACCAATATCGTGTCGCTCATTAGCAAAAGTTTTCGATTTCGGTTCACAAACGTTCTGTTTACCAGCAAACTCTCCGATCGGAAACTTTTCATTCAGATTACCAAATATGACGGGACGTCTAACAATAAACTGTTCTGGTGCCGCCATTTCATTGCGATTAATGAATTCTTGTTCAGCCAATTTCGGTTGTATTTCATCAATATCGTCAGCAAACAGATTATCAATTGTTATATCTTCGATATATGAAATAGTCCACCGGCTTGACTCGATAACGGTCTGCTTATGGTTTTGACAAGGTCGCTTCGCGTCTACTGATGGTTGACAATGTCTAACTGGTTCAATTGGCCGTTTACGTGTTACACATACATCGACGGTCGGACGAGAATCTACGTTGCTTGTGGCTTCCGATCCGATTCGATTGATTGCGTCAACGTTGACGTTCAAACGTCGTGCAAGGCTATACATTGATAGTTCTGAATAGTTTGCATGTGATCCAGTTTCGGATGTGATTTCATGTGATTCGATTGCTGATCGAGAAGAATCAATTTGCTGCTGTTGATAACTATTCGATAATGTTTCACTGACCATCGCAATGTTTCTTGAATTTCGTATGCTGTCCAAAAAGTTGCTCGGTTGCGTTTCGAAGAAATTCTTCAAACATATGCTGTATGCATTTTGTTGTCGATTTTTGGAACGAAATATGCCAGCTAATTCCGCATATAAATTGTAAAAACCACGTTCTACTTCTAGAAAATCTTCAGTTAACGAATCTGATGGTGATTCATTACTATTTGTAATTACTGAGCGAACTGTTCGATTATCAATAATAACCGATCTGGCAGTCTTTGTTTGCTGTATATTTTTCGGATCAGGTTGCACAGCTTGTAGTAATTGGTCAGTGTACAGAAAGAAACTTGACAAAAACCGGATTGACTTGGCCAGCAAGACACCGTATCCGGAAACTGGTGTTATGCCTTCCTGACAACAAATTCATAATCAAAATTTTCAATTTCTTTACATTGGTTTAAAAATAAAATAAAATTAAGTGCGAATTTATCTAATTATATTTACCTGAACCAAATAATCGTACTGCAGTCGTGTTTCACCATCGATATTAATTTCTTCCGTTTTCACGTTCAAACTGAAAAGCAATAAAACGTAAATTTTTGGACTAAATGGTGTTTAAATTGATAAAAAAATGGTCTTACTTGACAACATTAAAATATCGACGGGCCAATCCTGTGAGTTCGATCATATGCGTAGTCAGGTAAACAAAAGGGCTAGTGATATATATCAATTTCGCTCTACCATATCCCTATAAATAAATTAAATAGATACAGTAGTACAGGACCGATTCAATGGTTCATAGTTTGCTATAAGACTTATCGTCTTTATGAATTTAAAATAAATAAATAAATTTTCGGCGCCCTTGGTACTTAATTGTTTGTGTTGATTTGATATGGTCTTTCTGGGATATCTAACACCAAATTATGTTTTGGACAATAAAGTGAACTCGAGAAAAACACATAAATAGACGAAAAAACCCTTTTTGCTTGCCCAAAGTATCCTAGGTGCCTTTTTGGCGCTGTCAGCCGGTGTTGACCTGAACGGGCCGGCCCTGAAGTAGTAGAATTCTTTAAAAAAAAATTACAACCTACTTACCGATACATGATCATACGGATTAACACCACTAACACGTATAATCTTTTTGCAAATTTTCGTTGCAATTGTTAAGGCTTCCATAGAATTCGTACTACGGCACAGTTCATCGATTACAATTAAACTGTTTGGCGTAATATTCTTTATAATATATGCGACTTCACGTATCTATAAAAGGCAATATATTTAAATTATCTGAACTTCGTACTGTATGGTCCATTGGTATGCTCATTCAATTACTTCTGTCGAAAAAGTTGAGAGGCCTTGTTCGATGTTATCACTAAAACCGGTTCGAGCGAATAGCAGATCACTTATTCGGAATTGAGCACTTTTTGCCGGCACATAACAGCCAATCTAATGGAACAGTTAAAATACGAATAGGCGTAGGTATATATAAACTATAACTCAGTGCTTACTTGAGCCATAATCTGAAGAATACAAATCGTTTTTAGGTAAACCGTTTTACCGCCCATATTTGGTCCAGTGATTATATAGAAATTATATTCTGGAGTTCCGATCTGGAACTTGGTCAATATTTATATTTTATAAAATAAAATCCATGCTTTCAGTACTAACAATGCCATTTGGAACCACCGTTGATCTTAATTCACTGTATCCGAGTAACGGATGAATAGCATCGACAATACGAGTTTCGAGATCAAATGTCGGTCGACAATAATCCAAATTGAATGCCACCTGAATGAATACACGTTGAAAACATTTAAATCGTTTAAGCACGAATTGATACAAAATTAATTATTACCTTAGTGAATGACATAATTATGTCTAATGATGAAATAACGGCAGTCAAATCGTATAACACGTCGATGTCCTGACGTAAATCGGCAATCAAGTCCAATATAATTCTGAGAAAATTATTTGTTATTTGTTTACACTTTACAAGTACTTATAGGTTTAAGGGCATTCAAAACTGTTTATACTTATGGCTTAATGATAATATTTGCGTGGTACAACTGGTGACTCTGTAGTTTATTTTCAAAATCTCCGATGTAGTTAGCTGAATACTTAGCTTAGATTTCGTAAGCTAATTTAATAAAGACAGCAAGTGTTAGTGTAACTTAAAAATAAGAATACACATTCGATAAATCTTACTACTTTAAAACCCAACGGTATGGGCGCTGGTGAACGATTTTTTATAAGCGGCAAATTAACGTAAAATCCATTTGTTGGTGAATGGCCTAATTTCAATGGTAAATTAGAGCTGATCTGCAGTTCTTTTAACATTTCTGTAAAATTTGAAATTTATCGAAAATAAGTACCATTCACGTTTGATGCGTGGTATTCGGTTAGTTTTACTTACCATTTATTTCATCAATCAATTTCGTGTACGTGTCACGGTATACGTCTAGTAATTTATCAACATTCGAACGAATTACATATAGACGTTTGAAAAACTGGACCGAGCCAATTAATTCAACGGGGTTATTGTCTACATTCAGCACATGAACGATTTTGTCATGCATCGATTCGAATTTCGGATTTTGTAGTATCTATTAACATGAATGAAAGATTGAATGAGTCAAATACTTTTAGAAAAAATTGGCATCAAAAATAGAATTTTACAGGGAAAACATGAGTTTGAAAAACTGAAAGATTTCAAACAAGCACTTACCTACTTAAGATAAAAATGAAAAAAAAAAAAAAAACAAAATGACAAAGACTTTAATTAAAGATATGAAATATCGGCAGAAAATTCCAAAGAAATTCGAGATTCGAATCCTAAAGTTAAGCCTGTTTCCTATTAAATAAATGTACGATTATAAATTCAGGAAAACGGTTTATCGTTGGTAACACGAAAGTGACAAGTTTCCTCTAGTAGAAACGATTTTGGATTTTTTCCTGCCTACCTTGGACATGCCCTTGTTTCTATACTCACACATATAATAGTTGTATAATAAAGTTAATAAAGTCTAACAATAAATATCCCTACCACGGAAATGTAATAGGACAAATTCCCTCTCATAATTATTGAAGAATTATGGTTATGGAAAATATTGTACAACTTGACGGGCGAACATGTTTTTTTTTACTTACTGAGTTGAAGTAAAACCCACCTGAATTATTTGGCAATTGTAAATCACCGAAAATTCTCTCGAAATAGGAATTCCCCTGAAATATCCCGTAATTTTCTGGATTTTACAACTGAATTTTCTAAGACTTCCCAGGATTCTCTGGAACATTTAATTTCGGTATATCAATTCGCTCGTAATTCACCGACTTTTTTCTGAAATTTCGTAGAATTTTCTGGAACTTTAATTTACCTAGCATTCTATATAGTTTTTCTTGGTATTTTCTGGAATTCTCCGGAATTGCCAACCGTTTACCTGAATTTCCTGGCATAAGGAAATCTGAATTCCACTAAAACTCACAGGAATTTCCTGCTCCTTAAAATTTCTGAATTTTCTCAAAATTCCGCGGAAATTGCAGGAGTTTGTTAAAATATTCATTGGAATTCTCTGGAACTCCTCAAATATGGCGTAATTCAATGGAATTCTCCCGTAATTCGCCGTAACTTTTTGGAATTTGCTAGAGTATATAAATAAATGCATGTTTCGAAACAATTCCGAAATGCAATACGGAAAAATTTCAGGACAAGAGTTGAAAAATTCCTAAACTTAATCATCAGTAAATTTGACTGCACTGCATGACTGCCTGGCTTGGTGTGAACTTAACTTCTAATATGCAGACCTCGGACACCGGGCATTCTCCATTCGCCGAAATGTAGTCTTATCCTAGACGAAAAGGGACACCGTTCTTATCTAAGTATACTCATGGGACTTACATGGACAAAAAAACAAAGAAAACATAACTACAACAAGAAGTTGATTTTGGCGGTCTATCGCAGGTCATAGAAACATTTCGTCGATTCCGACACGGACAACTGGAATAAGAAGCAGACTTTGATGGAGCTGAGGTCGTTTTCTCTAAACCCGGAAAAACTACGACCAAAGGTAAATTCTTCGGGGAGCAAAGCGCGCTCAGCGTACAAAAACTCTTCGAGATTCCTTCGAAAACTTGAAGAGAAAACCGAAAACGCTCGAAAGCGAAAGAGAACTCGCTCTTCAGCGGAAATATCAAAAAGCTCTGGAAGCCGTACAGAAAAAGAACGACGATACACATGGGAGGCATACAGAAGATCTTTCTATAACTAAAAGAAAGAAACAAAGAAAAGCCCAACAATCATCATGCAGTGATTTCTGTGAAAATGTTGTCCAAACAGAAGATGTGTAAAGAGTTGGCCAGATATGCGCCAAAGAACCAATTGGTTTCGATCGAAAGACTATAGACTCGTTAGCCTTTCCTCGTTTCTATTGAAGACACACTTTAGAGACTAGTTGAGGCCCGACTTTAAGTTACTATGCGGTGCATGCAATACGGCAACCGCAAATGTAGATCTGTGAAAACAGCGTTGCATAAAGTACTCGGGCAAACTCGGAACTCGGAAAAAATTCATTATGGCCACACTTTTCAATATCGAAGAGGGTTTCAATCACCTAATTGCACAATTGATGAGTAGGACGTTGTTGAACTCTGGAGTTCAGCCGTGGATAAACCAAATGCCGAACAGCAGACAAGTAATATTCACCAGGAACGGAGCTTTTGTCTTCAGTAAAACCCCACAAGAATGTGTCTATCACATTGAATCTTAGTTTTAGCCTCAGAATCCGTCTTTGGACACAGAAACAAACTAAGCCAGTTTATATGTCATATTTAGGCTAAAACTGATAGTATAATAGAAAAATAAGACTTTAAGATGATTTTCACGATCTAGATCCCAAGCAGAAGTTCATGAAAGTAGAATTAATAAATGGGAATGGTACTGAAATAAGCAATGACAGATCAAACATAGAGATAGATGAAGACGAAGAGTCATCAAAGCTCCAGAACGAATGTCATTAAAACGGAGCGTTGCTGAACAAAAGAGAATTGCCCTCTATTTTATTGCAAAGCTGTAATAAAAGCTTTAGCTTCAGTCGAGGTTATATCTAGACACATAGACAGATGCTGATTCGCGTTAAGAGAACGGATCGAAAAGTGCTGCGTGCACATTTGCTGAATTCCCAGGCACGAGAGACTCATTGGGGTTGAAACAGCTGATGACCCCGCACGAGGGGCTCAAATCTTAGCGTGAGTCTGGCTGACGGCTCGATCGACATTTCCCTATGTGATGTGAAAGGTTGTAGATAGCAGAAGTTGGGCTTGCATGCTTTTTGGAGCGCAAGAGACGACTGTGCATAATCTCAAGACATCTGTGGCCAGAACTGAATGAAAGAAGATCGTGATCAGTACTATAGCTGAACTAAAAATTGCTCAGAATCCTGATCGGAGTCGTTACCAGACACACATGACAATTAGAAACGGTCCGCAGGCATGTAACATCTTTAGAAGTTGCATAGACGAAGAGGAACCAGAAAGTGTTAAAAATCAAGAATAACGATCTTCTTGGAGAAAGATTCCTTGAGGAACTGGACGAAGTTGGTACAGTTGGAATCGTTACCCGATAGTTAAATGAGGTTTTCCGGGCTTGCCCAGATCACACGGAAATTGCCCTGGGCCGAAATCTTGCATACATGAAATTCGTACGGCCAGAAGAATCTCTTGTGTGAGTTTCTTCAAACAAAAGTTCGCATTTTTCCTCATCAGGAGTAAGTTGACGTTCGGCCGATAGCACTTCTAATTCCCAGAATTTCCTTAACGTAGAATACTAAGTCGCTAAGCAAAATATTGATGCGCTTCCCTCAGCCCTACGGCTACGCCACCGTCAATGTTTTATGATACACCAAAGGCGTTAATCTTATCTTTTTGCCACCGAATACAAACGTATCATGATTTCGAAACTGCGCCTCAGCTTAAAATGAAGCCTTATAGTTAACAAGGCCAGAATCTTATCGCTAGCCTTCGCATCACCATAACCACTACAGTGATCGCAAAAATTACAGAATGTGAGTACAATAGTAGTTGTACTTTATATGTGTATATATGTACACATTTGACAAAAGTCTTGAAAGACGGACATCGAAATGCTCGTTTTCACCGAGAATCTTCCAATTATACCTAAGTCTGCTATGTAAGTATCAAAAACTTTAAGTCTTTTGGTACGAAGGGAAGGGCATTCGCACAGTATGTGTTCTGCCATTTCCTCCTCATCGTCGCGCCATCTACAGGTGGATGTAACTGCTACCCTTACTCGTTATAAGTGTTTTCTAAACTTCCCGTGACCAGTCAGAAATTCGGTGGCCTTTGCCAGCTTCTTCCGCGGTAGTGATAGCGTCACTTTCGATATGTTACCAAATGACGCCGTAATTATATGTTTGGCATGTTGACAGCTGTCTAGTGCTGTCCACGTTGCAAAATGTCTTGTGCGGGCCATCTTTTTATGGAGCGTACTAGCTGCTCTAAGAGACAGACCCACAAATGGTTCTGGGCCTTCTACAACTTTCTGAACACTCTTTCTCGCTAGTGCATCCGCCTTTTCATTTCCCGAATGTCCCCTCACCCAGAAAAGTTGAACAATGTTCCCAGAGCTCAGTCCCTCTAGGGAAAGGAAACATGAACGAGCCTAGAGCTGAAGTCGAATGCCCTTAGTGCCTTTAGCGCCGAATGACTATCAGAGAAAAACCTAGTTGACTATCAGAGAAAAAAAATAGTGCGTCCTATTACCTCTAGATCAGTTAGCACTTGTGCTGCCACGAGTATTGCATATACTTCCGATTGATCTACCGTTGCATATTTGCCCATTGGCAGATCAATATTGAGGTCAAGCTTTTCACAGAAGACGCCAGCCCCTGTCGTACAGTGGACCCGTCGGTGTACACATCTACCGAATCAAATTCAATAGGATGTGCACCGTCTTGCGGTTCTATATGTATTTCAAAATGTCTTTCGAAGACTCGGACTTTGGACATGTGATCCAAGGGCATACACAACTCAGGTGATTGCCGAAACACTTTATCGATGATTCTGCCATGCCCCTGGGAAATCTCGTCCGAAATCCATTGGCCTTTTCTACTCAGCCCAATGGCAGACCAACCGGCAATTTCCTCAACGAACTTTGGTCAGTCTATTTAGTACTGTCTGAATTGTTGCCTGTGCCACCAAACACTGGCAGCATATCCCGTCAAACCAGTTGTTTCTGCTACGGGCACATGTTTCTACATAAATACATGTCTCTGCAATGTTCACAGAAATTTAAAGGGAACAGAAAACCATCGGAAACAGATTTCTGATCGGTTGCTGGA
>JANTEX010294472.1:0-11151 GCA_024741295.1 Macrocera vittata | reverse complement strand
ATATTGAAAAAAACTATTTTTTTGTGTTCTTTTGTTGTGCTAGCAAATTTTATAATATTTTAATGGATGTAGTATGTTATATAAACGAGATATACTGTATATGGAAGTGCCGCGTCCAATTGGCAGCCTTTTTCATTTATGCCGCACTTTCACTTTAAATGAGATTTTTTAAATCAAGTTTGTATGATTCTTATGCTAAAGTGCTTCATTATTTTCTACTATTTTTTTCTTTCATAATACTTTTAAAAATCTAAAATTTATAACAAAATAAAATGTTTCTAAAAAGTGCATAAGCTCATGCACAGTTCAGTTTTGTAGAAACGGCTATGCACGTTTTATACACATGTTTACATGAAACAAAAGAATTGAATTTAAGCTAATTTGTGAAAGTTAATCCTTTTTTTAAATTTTAATTCGGGTATGGTGCACATGATGTATCACGCGATATATAAACTTTTTACTTTTTACTTTTTTTAAAATGATGATACTTGATAGGCAAAATTCTACATCAATTTTCTTTTAATTTGCTTAAAAGGATGATCAAATTTATATTTTCTTGTCTTTGCTGTCATGGAACCGCTCTCAATAGTCGTAAAACAAATGTTTTCCCGAGGCTGATCGATCTGGTCCTATCGATCTGGTCGATCTCCTAAAGATTCGAAATAATGAGTCAAATTTTATGTAATATTTGATATTCTTTGTTGTTAAAGTGGTTACTCCCGAAAAGCCCGACTATTTATCGATAGAAATCGATAAAAAGTATAGCGAAAAAGTTTAATCCCCAAAAACGCTACAAATCTATGACGACAACGCACAGTTTTAAATGTATGTGTGCGTTTCTTTTTTGCTTTTGTTCTTGGCCTTCTTCATTTAAAATAATATATTTTCGATAGTCATGTTCAGCGCTTTAAATCAGACGTAAACGTGCACACGACCAATTCAGTTTTACATATATTCCGACAAATTCTTCACTTTAACATTTTATGAATGTGTATGGTATAAAATCCATTAGCGCTCGCGTGTGCCATACGTTTCTTTAATTGTTCATTCTTGTTTCGACATTTAAAAAACCAACATCGTTGCGTACTCGTGTTCTTTTTTTATTTCAGAACAAACATTTTCTTCTCTATGTACCGCCAATGTATTTCTCATTTTTTTTATTCTATTTAGCTCATTCTAACAAGTTTTTTGATCACTTCAGCAACCCGAGTAATATGCCAATAAAATTACCGGATGACGATTCGACATCCTGCCAAAGTACCCCGATTGATTATCACCATTTAGATCGAAACTCAAAAGCCATCAAAGACAAATCTATTGAGGAAAAAATTAATATTTTAGTACAAAATATGAACGGAATCATCAAACTAACGAATGAACTAGTAAACAAAAAAGAAAATGTAAGAAGAAAATCCAAAACAAAAAGAAAACTTAAATCAGAGAAAACGAAAGAGTTTAAAAATACAGGACTTTTACCCTTGTCGAACTTAACGGCCAATTTGTTTGAAAATGGGGAAATATTACCAAGTGAAGTTTTAAAAAACTGCATCGAATTCAATAAACACGGAGAACAAGAAGAAAAAACTGAAGAAACGTAAGGAGAAGCGAACAATAAGTAAAAACTGAAGAAAATATAAGAAAAAACGATACGCAGATTGCAAATAAAATTTATAAAACTGAAAACAAAAAACGACAAAAAGCAAAAGAAAAGAAGAAAACACAAGAAGAAAATCTTAAACTAACTGAAGAAAAAATTAACGAAGAAATTGTATTACTAACTAGCTACTAGAGAGTACAGAAAAACTAACTAGCAATAAAGACATATACAAAACTTCAATTCATGACAATCAACAAATAATAACTCACCACCCCATACATCAAGAAAAAACTGATAGTACGACGAAAACCGATAAAACTATTAAACAGAAAGAAAATTTTGAAAGTTTTGTTGAAACTGAAGATAATTTAGAAATTGCATTAATAAATATTGTTAATCAGTGGAGAAGAGAGATACAAACAGTACTCCCGATAGAACCAATAATCGAAAAGAAACCAAACGAAAATGAAAAACTAATAACAACAATACTGCCGGCAAGATCCGAAAACATTGTCGAAATAAATTTAGATTCAGAACAAGAACTCGTGTGTATCGCAGAAGAGATGGAATCAGGAGTATTTCTTGGAAATTCTATCCTTAAATCTACGAACGGGAAGGCTTTTATTGGAATAATAAATTCAAATGAGTATGCGGTTGATGCTTCTAACTATAGACCGAAATTTGAACCACTACATAACTATGAGGTATGCGGCGACTCGACAAATAATAATATGTTAGAAAAAAGAATGGAATATCTTACCGAAAAATTGAAATTAAACCCAGAAATAAGCGAACAGGAGAAAGAACAAATTTTAGGAATTTGTAACGAATACAACGATCTTTTTTTTCATTCCCGGAGACACATTATCTTACACAGGGACAGAGACACTAAGGGTTCCATTAGAGCCCGGCACACTTCCGATTAATAGAAAACAGTATCGCTTGCCGGAGGCACATAAGACTGAAGCCCAAAATCAAATCAAAACTATGCTAGAGGACGGGATAATTGAGCACAGCACAAGTCCGTTTAATTTCCCAGTAATTTTGGTGCCCAAAAAGGGTACAGATCAAAACGGAAAAAGGAAATTCCGATTATGTGTTGACTTTAGGCTGTTAAACAAAGCCTGTGTTCCTATATCGTATCCGCTACCGAGGATAGAGCAAATTCTAGATGGATTAGCCAAGTCGGATATTTCACATCACTCGACCTAGCTTCTGGTTTCCATCAAATATTGGTTGATAAAGAAGATAGACCGAAACTTGCATTTTCACTAGGTTTTGGTCATTACCAATATTGCAGGGCACCATTTGGTCTCAAGAATTTGCCCTATCACTTTCAATCATTGTTAAATACCGTTCTGACAGGACTACAGGGGACGAGATGTTTCGTGTACCTTGATGACGTTATAATTTTCGCAAAAAATATAGAAGAGCATAATGAGAAACTAATAGAGGTATTTGAAAGATTTCGAGAGCATAACTTGAAATTACAACCAGAAAAGTGCCAATTCCTTATGACGGAAATCACTAATTTGGGTCATATTTGTTCAGAGGCAGGTATACAACCAGATAAGCGTCTAATAAATGTAGCGTTCAAACATGGCAACGCCTATAAATAATTTATTAAAGAAAGAAACAAAATGTAACTGGACCTATGAATGCGAGGAAGCATTCAAAAATTTAAAAGCAGCACTAACAAGTCCACCAGTTCTAGCCTATCCTGACTTTGACAAGCATTTCGATGTAATATGCGATGCTTCGAATCACAGCATTGGAGCAGTTCTAGAACAGGAAGGAAAGGTGATCTATTATGCGTCACGAACATTAAATACAGCCGAAAAAAATTATTCCACAACAGAGCGAGAAATGCTGGCCATAGTATGGGCAACGAAAGTGTTTAAATGTTATTTTTTCGGCAGACATTTCAGTATATACACAGACCACCAAGCATTGGCTGGGTGTATAGGAGCAACCGATACCACATCTCGAATGTTGAGATGGATCCAGAAGCTGTCTGAATTCGACTACTAAATAACGTAAAAACCAGGCAGGAAAAACCAAAATGCGGACTGCTTATCACGAATACCGCCAATAGAAGAAAATGAAATGGAACCGAAACAAAGTTGGGCAATTACCAGGGCCCAAATACAAAAACAAACAGAGGAAAACAAGAAAATATTGGAAGAAAATGATCAAGCCGAAACCAAAATTCAGGATGAAATAGAGACAACCGCATTAGAGAATAACAACGATAGTACGGAAAACGGGAATAAAATAATAGAAATACAAGATCCGAGAGATATAGAAATAATATTAAGAGATCATCATGATGCCATACTCGCCGGTCATTTTGGTGCCAAAAGAACTTTAAGAAAAATAAGAGATAAATACAAGTGGCCAGGAATGTCTAGAGATGTTGAAAATTATGTCAAGAAATGTGAGAAATGCCAAAAAAATAAGGCGACTAGAGCAACGAAAATGCCAATGGTCTTAACCAACGTATCCCAATTGCCATTCGATAAAATTTATGTATATATAGTTGGACCTTTACCAGAAACGGAAGGCGGCAATAAGTATATTTTATCCATGATGGATGATTTGACTCGGTTTGTAGATTTTGCTACCATGCAAAATCAAAAGGCGAATACTGTAGCGCAAATACTGTTTGAACAAATTATTAGTAGGTATACATTGCCCAAACAAATCTTAACCGACCAGGGATCTCAATTTACGGGTGAGGTTTTCAAAAATTTGTGTAAACTATTAAGAATAAAGAAAATACAAACAACAGCCTACCATCCCCAAACAAATCACGTCGAAAGATCTCATTCGACATTAGGCAATTATTTACGCAATTTCATTGACAAAAAACCAGCAAACTGGGACCAATATGTTAGAACGGCTGCACATGCCTATAATAACACGGTGAATGAATCCAGCGGATTCACTCCCATGGAATTATTATTTGGATTTAATTCTGAGATACCCGACAATCTAAAAAAGGGAACAGAACCTGTATATAATTACGAGGATTATTACCACAATCTAAAACACAAACTTCAAGTGTCTTTTGAATTAGCTAAGAAACGATTGATAGAAGCAAAAGAAAGATCAAAGGGATATTATGATAGAAATAAAAATTGTCGAGTATTTCATATAAACGATCAAATTTTACTAAAAAAACCCAGCGAGAGCAAATAAATTGGACGAAATCTGGCAGGGTCCGTATAGGATAATAGAGGTATACGATACCAACAGCACCGTGACAATTTTAGTCAAAAATAGAAAGAGACGTGTCCATTTGAACCGTCTCAAATTGTTTTATGAATAAGATCGTCTTGCAAATACATAATAACATAACAATGGCTATATAAGCAATTCTAAAGCCACGGGAAGTTATAATAAAAAAAAAAAACTTACATACATGTTATCCATTTCATCCATGTCAGCAGTACCATTCTAGCGGACCAAAATCAAAATTCAGCTCAATTACATATGATAATGATAAATAATAAACAAAGTAATTAGATAAAACCGATAATGATAATACTAAAACAATATTTTGGTTTAACACTTACAATCTATTTATAAATAATCCAAATAAATTGATCAACCAGACACAGACGCACTAAAGATATATAGATCTTAACTAAATACATGATAATGAAATACTATTTATGTTTCTTTGCTCACACGAATTTGTAGAAAAAAGAAAATAACTTTTTGGTTGATCACGTAACTTTTATTTTAAATGTTTATAACTGTAACGAACCCGACGCCACTGGTCGCTGCACATTTAAAACAACTAACAAATACATCTATATATATTACCGAAATCTATATTGTTCACGCGCTTAAATATAAAATAACACACACGCATAAGTTAACTTTATATACTTGCGCGATCTTTTCGTTTCTCCACCACCACTCGTTTTGGATTTTGGTATTATATACAATTTAAACCGTGCTGCCTATTACTCAAATATATAAGACGATTATTTTTCCCCTCTTCTTCGAACACCAGAAAATGTATAAAAAGGCTGAACGAAGCAGCAAAATCATTCATTCTTCTTATGTCGCTGAGCGCAGATAGGTAGCTAATTCTACCAGATACTCGCAAAGCAAAATATATTCATGATACAGATTAGCTGCGATAATACGAGCCGACTGTATTCATAAATATTTAAAATCACAACGGTGCGCGTATTCAGTCGTATATATATATGGGCAACACGGTTAGTTTTTGCCCATATTTTCGTGTAAAGTCGTTTTATGTAATCGCTATTGGATTTGTTAAATAAAGAAAAAAAAACATTATACGATCAACAAAAACCCGTATTTCATTTGGATAATTTTTGGCAATCGTGTTATAATTGGCGCCCAAAACGTGGGGCTCGGAACAATTATTCATTTGTTAAAAGTATATGTCAAATACACACATCAACAAGGATACTCCCTTTGTTCCACGTCGTTCACCACGATTAACAAATACGAATATGGCGATAACATTTACGCAGGAACAGTTCGAACAGCTGATAGCTTCAATGCGTGCTGTACAACCAGCGGCGGCAGTAGCACCGGTGGTAAACGTTGAGCAAAGAAGTGGCAGCTTATCAAAATGCGATTTACGTTTTGGTGGATCGCGCGATGCGGCTATTGTGCGTACATTCACCGAAAGAGCAACCATATACAAAGACGTCGAAAGAATTAACGATGCTGATGCGTTGCGAGGTTTACCGCTGCTATTGGAAGGCAGTGCGGCAGTTTGGTGGTCTGGGGTAAAAGCCGAATGCGCTACATGGGACGATGCAGTACAAATGTTACACAAGGCATTTGCACCACAGCGGCCGGCGTACAAAATTTACCAAGAGCTACATAACAATAAACAAGGCGGATCAACACCCACGGACGTATTTTTAACAAAGAAACGTGCGCTATTTGCCGAATTGGGCGGTGTCAATTTTACTGAGGCAACGCAAATTGATATGCTGTTTGGTCAACTGAATGTTACGATTCGAGAAAAAATTCCTCGCGATAGTATTGCAACATTTGACGAGCTAATAAAAAAATCTCGTGAAATTGAGGAGACTGAGCGAGAGCGATCATCGTCTGCAAATCAATCCAATGCGGAAAAATCACACACTGAACGTCCGAGATGCAGGAATTGTCGAAAGTTCGGCCATTTTGCAAATGAATGCCGACAACCAACAAAGCAGCAGAATGATGTGAAGAAAGCAGACGATATTAAAATCGACGAGTCACTAAGTGCGAATTCGACGAAAACGCAGAACGAAACCGTTCGATTAAATGATAGTTCTGTGCCAAAATTTTCATGCTATGGCTGTGGTGCAGCAGGTGTTGTTCGGAGTAAATGCGAAAATTGCCGGCCAAAGTCGAACACAGCTGTCGGCAGCTTAGATTTTTGCTCAATCAACACAAGTGAAACGAAACAAAGGCTACCAATTCGCAATCGCCCAACAGTTATTATACAAATTGCTGGCCGTGATGGATGTGCTTACATCGACACAGGGGCGAAATTAAGTGTGGCATCAACGAAATTATATAACATGTTGCTCGATAATGGTTATAAATTTACCGAATATTATGCAAATGTCGTATTGGCTGATGGAAAACCGAATCCGCAACATATTCTTTCAACGGTCGTAAACGTTACGCTGAAAAATCGTACAATCGCAACAACATTTATTGTGCTGAATGGGACAACTGATAATCGAACATTGCTCGGTGTCGATTTCATTGAAGACGCGCAGATGCTCATCGACATTCCACAATGGACGTTCGGGTTTACGGACAATCCAGGCGTACAGTATAGCTTTGCTTCCATTGAACCTACCAAAGATCGTCAAAAAATCGAAACGGCTTCATCATTTGTGGCGTTTGTATCGCCACAAAATAAACGTCGAGCCGATAACGCATTGGACACTACTTTGGGATACGGACCGTTACCGAAAATTCATTGTGCGGCACAAACTGGCAGAAAAGCGGTTATCGATGGTTCAATGCCAGTTGAAAATGCAGTTACGCCGGCGCCGTTAGTGCTAAGTGATAAAACAAAAATGTCGCCGCATTTGAACGTGGGTGTATCGTTGGCTGATATTTCCATACAGTCAGTATTGAAAACAATTGATGTGCCGGCGATCATCAGTCCGCTAGCAAACACCCCACGTCAAAAAGTAAACATACGTTTGGAAACGACACCAAAGCAAATTAAATCTACTCTGGCGGCTACATTGTGTCGGCCGCTCAAAATTAATACTGCTGCTGTCAACTCAACGGCTCCTGTACAGTCATTGGTGATTGAAAAATTGGGCAGTACTGTTCAGGGGCTATCCGTTAATGTTGAACAAAATTCGACTAAAATGCCATGGACTGTACGTCCTATTACAACATCGCCGAGCGAACGTCTTTCGTGGCGAAGGTTGAAAATCGTTAATGGTGTAACGCAACGGCCATCGATGACTTGGCAAGAGAAAAATTCAAACATCATCGATATCGCAATGATAAGTGTGGATAGTGCGGTGAACACGAACGCACTAACGGCTGAGCAACGATGGGAAATTGACCAAATTATTGCCAACAATGCCGATATTTTTAAAGAAAGCGGACCGGCAACAACACAGGTTATACACCATATAGACACCGGAAATCACATGCCGATATCTGTTCCACCGTATCGGCTTAACCCACGCAAACGAACCGAATTAAAAACGCAAATAGACGAAATGATACAGTCCGATATCATTGAACCGTCGGAATCGCCATGGGCGGCGCCAGTAGTAATGGTACCAAAAAAGGACGGTGGCATTCGGGTCTGCATTGACTATCGCCAACTAAATGCGGTAACAAAACCAGACCGCTACCCGTTACCAAGAATGGACGATTTGCTGCATGAAGCGAAAACGACGCAGTTTATGTCAACGTTGGACTTGCGAGCTGGTTACTGGCAAGTATCGGTAAAACAAGAGGATCAAGAAAAAACTGCGTTCACCACACCGTTCGGCATATTTCAATTTAAACGGCTGCCGTTTGGCCTCCGAAATGCACCGGCTACGTTTCAACGTTTGATGGATCGTGTGAGAACGGGCATTCAAAATAGTGGTACCATTCTTGCCTATTTGGACGATTTATTGGTACTGTCGCCAACGTTTGCCGACCATATCAACGATCTGTTGGCCATTTTTGAACGGTTGCGCCATTTTAACTTACGAATCAACGGTGAAAAATGCCAATTTGGTGTTTCAAACATTCGTTATCTTGGTCACATTATAACGAGTGATGGCATTCGAACGGATCCGGATAAAATATCGGCCATCCAGACTATGGTTTTTCCACGCAACTTGAAACATGTACAGTCGTTTTTACAAACATGCTCGTGGTACCGTCGTTTCGTGCCAGACTTTGCAAAATTGGCTAAACCATTGACCGACTTGACCAAGAAGAACGTTGTATGGATTTGGGGCCCGGAACAGATTGGCGCATTTGAAACGTTAAAGAAATTGCTGACGACCGCCCCGATTCTGCGCCAGGCCGATGAAACGAAGCCATACGTATTGAGGGCCGATGCCAGTAGTTATGCCATCGGGGCTGTTTTGGTCCAGGGGGAGAGGGAAAATGAGCACCCTGTAGAATACGCCAGTCGTTTGCTAACATCGGCCGAAAGAAATTATTGTACGACGGAACGCGAGGCGTTGGCTGTAATTTGGGGTATCGCCAAATTTCGCGGATATATCGAGGGTGCAGAGCTCATTGTTGAAACCGACCACCAGGCGTTGAAATGGCTCATGCAATTAAAGTCACCAACCGGTCGTCTTGCACGATGGGCGCTCCAGCTCCAGCCATACAATTTGGAAATCAGATATATTACCGGAAGATCAAATCTCGTTGCTGATGCATTGTCCAGACCACCGTGTACTGAAGAGAATATCGACTCCTGTGGCATTTGTAGTACAGCGGTTGATTGGCCTGTACGTGAATCAGACGAACTCCGAATTGCACAGTTGCTAGATGCCGATATTAAAAAAATAGTCGACTGTTTTGAGGCAGAACATCCCAACGAGAACACAACGTATTGGTCGAATAAGGGCTACTTAATGAACAATGGTGTTCTGTATCGATACGCACCTAACGTGGAAGGCGATGACGCTCAACTAGTTGTGCCGACCGATGAACGGGCAAAAATATTAACATCGTTTCATGATGCTCCAATTGCGGGCCATCCAGGTGTGCAAAGAACGTTGCAGAAAATTCAAAAGAATTTTTTCTGGCAAGGCATGCGGGCGCAAGTTAAGCAATATGTCAAAAGTTGTTCGTACTGCCAAAAATACAAAAGCGGCAATCAGAAACCAGCTGGGTTGCTTCAAACAACGGTTGGTAACCAGCGCTTCGAAGTGATTGCGTTCGATTTATTCGGGCCGCTACCGAGATCGGACGATGAATGCACATGGGTATTGATTGTCGAGGATGTGGCCAGCCGGTGGGTTGAGTTGTTTCCATTAAAACGAGCTACAGCAGAGGCGTGCGCAAAGGTCCTAATCGACGAAATCTGTTTACGATACGGCACACCCAGGCGAGTGATAAGTGACAATGGCACACAATTCGTTAGTGCCGTTATGCAACAAGTTCTACATTGTCTGAGTATCAAACAAGGCCTAACGCCAGTCTATCATCCGGAAACAAATCCCGTTGAAAGACAAAATCGCGACTTAAAAACACAATTGGCGATCCTCGTTGGCAACGACCATACAACATGGCCCGGAAAATTACCTGCGATACGTTTTGCACTCAATTCGAGTCAATGCCAGGCAACGGGACAGACGGCGGCATTTCTTACTTTTGGACGTGAAATGCGAACGCCGTGTGACGCTATCCACGATTTTAAGACAATAGTGACGTCCGAAACATTTACTTCCGACATCACGCCATATCTGCAAAGCTTGGCCGACACATTGGCCATGGCAAAAGAGGTGGAGGAAAAACAGAAGGAACGACACAAATCGTACATCGACGAAGGCCGTAAGCCATCACCCATGTACAAAACCGGAGACATGGTTTTGGTTAATATGCATCCGATTAGTCGAATGAAAGACGGTTTTAGTGCAAAATTCGCACCACGACGTGATGGCCCGTATTTGATACTGCGGCAACATGGTCCAGCGAGTTACAGTGTAGCTACGGTCGAGAGGCCAGATGAGGCACTCGGAACATATCATACATCTGCATTAACTCCGTATCATATGCGGGATGCAACGGTTCCTGAGCCAATTACTGGCATTCGAAAGCGTGGTCGACCACGCAAGCAACAAACAAAGAAAACCGTTCCGACCACCAAAATTAAACAAAACACCGTACGAGATATTGGCCAACCCTCTAATGCAGCAACTCAACCGGTGACGTCGACTACGAGTGGTACTACTGCTGCCTTCTCGCCAAGACGACTTCGAAGCCAGAGGGGGAGGATGTAACGAACCCGACGCCACTGGTCGCTGCACATTTAAAACAACTAACAAATACATCTATATATATTACCGAAATCT
>JANTEX010294361.1:0-11152 GCA_024741295.1 Macrocera vittata | reverse complement strand
AAAAATAATAAAAAAAACCATCATAATACGTACAAGTAAGCCTTTGCCGTGGATTCCTTAACGCTGCCCGTTGACCGGCATACTAGCTGTGCTTCCGTTGGCGGTTGATTGACTTTCGGAATCCACGACGCAACAGCAACATACACCACAGGATGATCGCGATCAACTTCACCACCTCGACACAAATTCACCTCTTTCACCTCACCACCATACCGTATCGATGTCGATTTCTTACCACTTTCAAACTTATAAAAACAATTATTATTATTCTTATCATTCATACTATTACTTTGATTCTTTCTCGACGACGACGTCGGCAACCGGACCGCTCCAGCCGATGATGCCATCGATGATGTGGTCGTTGTCATTTTTCCCGTTGACGCCGGTATACTTTTCGAAAAGTCCACGTACAACGGTTCGTTAGACGGCTTACGTGTAAATTCATCCTCAAATGGCAAACGACTAGACGATTCATAATTGTTCAAACTATACGAACTGTATTTACTCATATTCGATCGTGTCGAATGCGAGCGTGTATCGCGACGTTGATAAAATTCTTCTTCAAATGGTAGCCCATTTGGGAATTTACTCGAAAATGCAATATTACTATTGGTACTGCTACAATCGGCAACCGATGCAGCCGAGTAGTTTTCTTGTGCCGACAATGTTGTCAGCGTTGACAGTTTGCGTACGGCCAATTTTGGCGTCAATGATATCGATGATACAATTGCGTTAGTCTTTTTGTTACAATTTCTCGTAGGAACATTCTCTTTCAACATATGATTACCGCTACTATTTGGATTGTATGCACGTTTTTGAGATCCAAGAAATATATTCTTTTGATAACCGTTTGCGTATAGACCACTTGTGGTACCATATTTTGGCACAATTGATTCAACTGATGCACCACTACTTATTGGCGATTTTGATGTATGAGCAATGCATCGATTTCTAATGCTACGACCATTATTACTGCCGTTAATATTATTGTTATTATTTATATTATTTTCCATTGATGAGTTATTCGTTGTTTGCTTATTATTACTATTATGATTGCTTGTTGTAGATCGTGTTGATGCATAAAATGCTTTGCTATTCCATCCAGCAGCAGCGTTTGTGGTAAATGATTTTATGTTATTTCCCTGATTTACGACTGTTGCAGCTGCAGTTGCTGTGGCTAAATTATGTTCGATAACTTTTCGACTTACTTTCGGTGTAATTGATTTGCTTGACACTGTATAATTACTATCGGTCGTCTTATGACCATTTGTTGAGCTTAAGATTGGCCGTAACGGTTGCAATTTTACTTTAGGAGCCGCTGTTGCGGCCACGGCCGATGTGTACGAAAACATTCTGTCATCGAACGCACGACGTGTACTAGACAATGCCGTCGATGGACTATTGAAATCGTATCTGGCCCGAAACGAACTATAAGGTCGTTGTGCAATTTGCCCGCTAGACATGTTAGTTATTTGTTTGTTTCGCTTAAGTTAACTTCTTTTTTTTTACTTTTTATTTTCTATATTATATGGCAAATAAATTAAAAAAAATTTCTATTATTATAGCACTTTTGTTAATCTTTTCCTTATATATTTATCACATTTCAAGTATATCACAATGTCTTATGTATAGATGCGATGGCAGTGAAAAATAACTTCTTTTTATTTGTTTTAATTGTGTTCGATTTTCGATTGCATGTTTTGATGGTGTTTGTATATTTTCTGTGATTAAATACATTGTTTTTTTTTTAGGATAATGAAAAATGTATGTAGAAAGCTTTCGATTGAAAGCTTTTTTGAAATGATTTGGTTTTTGATGCGTATGCATATATGTTTTGTAGTAGGTCTATAGCATTTGATTGAGGCAAACTATTTATTAGAAATACTGATTCATCAGTTTTGTGTAAATCAAAGTGATGTCATTAATCTCATATAATAAGATTTGCTGGCTTTCTTTGAAAATGTAATGTTCGCTTATATCCGAAGTTTCTCAAATTTTAACATATTCGATTTTTGTGAAAATATAGGTTCTCAGTCTGCAAAAATGTGCTCCAAATAGTTGAGTGAATTCCGAACACCTGAAGACTAACAGATGTTCGCACAACATTGAATTTTCTAGAAAGTTTATTAAAGCAATGTTCTGAATTCACTGAAATAATGCCCATATATTGGATACAACAAACATAGAATTGTTTATAATTGGTATAAAACTGTGCTATTAAAAATCGAGCCCCTCAGTAAAGAAACCGCACTGAAAGTTATTTTTTCGAAAATTCATTTGCGCATCAATATCATTTTGCTGAGGAATCCAAAACTAAATTACAAATACAGCCAATTATGCGCAATAAACAGAAAACAGTGCATGGTTCATCAAAATGTATATGAAACACTATGCGATAAAAATAATTAAGTACAAAAAATTTCTTTATTTAATTGACGAATATATACATTAATATTTCTTTGTAAAATCCATTAATGATCGTATGAAAAATAAAACTAAAGAGTGAATAACTCATATATAAATTTATGATCACTATATGAATACTTTGTATACATACATCTATAACCATGTATATTGCACAATTACTAATTTGATAACGAAAGAAATAAAACATCAGTTTTACAGCTTACATTTAAGCCCTATTTGTCAATATACCGTAAAAGAAAAATTAATAGAAAAACGCACACTCAAACCAAAACAAAGACCAAACCTAAATATCAGACAACAAATTAATAATGTGCCGGTTATCGCACTAATTATTACGCTTTATATAAAACTAATCCGTATTTAATCTTATAAACAAGTAAAAAATGAATCAAACGCGATTACGCACACGAAATTGGAAATTTCCGGCACGTTGTCAATTTAATTCTTTCAAGTCTCAACACAGATTCTCAGACTACTCGAGAACAAGAATGCAGACCACATTGTGCAATAACAACAAAAATAAGAAACAACACCAAAAAATGAGTCATTGAATCTTTTAAAAAAAAAAAATATTATATTGCATCGATTTGCGAAAAGACATAATTTATCAATTTAATGCACTGTACAAAATCGATGCATTGCAGACCACAATTTAAAGCTACAAAGTCTTTAAATGGCTTAACACAGTATATTCTACATATAATACACATTTCGTTATAAAATAGCAACTTGAATTTCAAAGTCATCTTTATGGCATTTCGTTGACAAACGAATTCGCTGATATAAAAACATATGTGCATGCACACTGGAAAACATCAAATCAGATTGAAATTTCGTATATAGCAATGCAACTGATGTCGTTGCTTGTAAAAAACCGAAAAAAAAACTAAGACATCAGATCACAGAAATTATAACAAACATTTTATCAAACACTCCCATTTGGTGTATTTTAATAATTTTTTTTATTCAACTGTCGATCGTTGCCGAGCCACAAACACTCTACATTCAGAATAATATTAATTTATTAAATTAACAAACAAACGGAGATTATAAGAAAAAAAAACACAAAAAATCGCGCTATTTTCACTTTTCACCTTCCTTCCACACAAAAGTAATCATTTAAACTGACTTGTTGCATGGCTCTCAAGACAGACCCACAGATCGCAACTATACAACAACAACTAACTAATGTTTTATGCCCCAGTCGGTCGCGTACCCGCATGTGTATTTCATAAAAATTGTGCATGTATGTACGTCATTAGTGTTTGTTGTTGAAGAGACCTTATACAATGTTCAACAGTATTATTCACTTACAACTATACAATATATATATATATACTCGTACTTAAGATAGACAATAAAGACAATTCAAGTTGTATATACGTATATACGCCATACACAGTATAATATTCATTACAATAAAACAGCTATAAGTACAACCACTTTTGCACAAGCAAGTCTCGCGTATAATCAAAGTTTTGCTTCTTTTTTTCTTACTTATTTAATTCCATCTCTTTTAACCGTCGCGAACTGAATTGAGCTTATATTCTTGTATAATAGTTTCATCAATACCAGCGCGCAGTATTTTTTATGGAAAAAAGCGTGCGCGAATAGATTTAAAGCTAAAGAGAATACATATACATACATATGTATTATCAGCGAGTTGATTTATGTATGTATATGCAAGCATTTTATCGAGTTTAGCGACTTTAAATCAAGTTCGTTAATGGTCAACATATGAGCACAAACGTAAGGGACTGAAATTTGAGAATCATAAAAGAAGAGTATATCTTCATATGGCTACTATATAGATACACTAACAGCATGTGTTTTAAAATTATGTGTGTTAGAGTTTAGAAAATCTTTTGGAAATTAGTATGCAATGCACATAAACATACATAATAAAAGAGCAGATGTTTGGCTATATAACAAGTTGTCAGATTTTAAGCCGACTGTTTTAAGCGAATATATATTTTTTTATGAATCGCGTGCTTAAATGTTTTAGTAGAAAATTAATGATTTAAAATTTTTTACATTTTATAGTAAAAAAACTAATACCATGACTTTTATTGCACATTTTTTTGAGCGCAGAGAATTATTGTTTTTTCTACCAGAACCAATAGCTTGATTTGACTATATGGTCTGATTTAATTTTTTCTAAACAGTAAGTTAACTAGACTACATGCAGTAAACGTGTTAATATGTTCAACAAGGTACAAACAAATTGACCAGCATATAATAAAACAATTATAAATTATATTGAGAAAGATTGAAGTAAATCTCAAATGAAAAATCTCTTGAAAAAGATTGAGTTGACGAGTGAGACTCAAACCCACAACCATAGAATTGCCGTCCCTGTGCTCTGTCGCTGAGCTACCGTCATTATATGGTGAAAATTCTATGGTCGTGGGTTCGAGTCTCACTCGTCAACTAAATCTTTTTCAAGAGATTTTTTATTTAAGATTTACTTTAATCTTTCATAATAAAATTAATTATTTATAAGCTATATGTTTTAAAATATAAAATAAAAATAGGTGTTTTCGATAAAACATGTCTTTTAAATTAATTCTGATAAAAGCTTTGTATTCATTTCCTTTTAAATTGTTAACTTGTAAAATCTAGTGAAGTATATCGTATTATAGTAGTACATATATAGCATTGAGTATTGTATTTATTATACAGTAAATTAATAATAAATACTTCAGTCTACGTCGTTTAAAATGCCTAATACTGATTTTTATAAAATTCAGTTGCTCTTTGCCTGTTTTCGGATAACAATCGATTGGTTTAGGATATGTCCAATTTTGATAGCCTGTATATCGGGTAATTTTGGGTCGATTTTAATAAAATTTACCATTAATCACATCTACGAGTTTTTTTTTAAATTTACAGATTGGCCGTTTACAACCATTGCAGACCATTAAAAAAAAAGAAAATCTCAACGGTTGGCTTTTTGTGGTTTTAATAATTCAAAATACGAATAATCGTTTATTCGACAATTTCTTGTACCACCTAATGAATTTTGTTTTCAAATTGAATCTCTAGATTGTCAAAAGTGTAAGATCGTATAACTCAATTGGACCGAGCAAGTCTTCATGAAATAAACGAAATCCTCTTTGAACATACTCCTGTGAGATAGGTAAATAGGTGAAGAAGGGATTTTCAAAACGCGATCCGATTGGAAGTAAGTAGTATATATGGAGTAAACGAGCAGATTGATTGAGTATATGAAAATCTTGGACATGAGTCAAAACGTCAAAGATCAGTTAGCGGTGCTGAATAGTATACAAACTGTGTTTGATTTCAGCGAGTCTCCAAAGATCATGATACCAATGCGAGAAGAATGAAAACGAATTGTAAACTCCGCTAGACAAGGGTAAACGGGTATTATCCTATATGACTTTTTGATTCACAGAAAAAAAAATCCATGCAGTGAGTGGCAAAAACAAAAGAATAGAAAAATAGCTAACAGCTATAATATTTAATTAACAAATAAAGATTAATATTAACAGATATACTACTTAACTCTAGCTAAACACTAAAATAATCCTTGCTTCCGGTAGAATATTGTCACAAACACTTCCGGAAGACTATTGTTACAGAATTCAAACGTGATCCACAAAATCTTCTAATGACTTTCTAGTGACCACGAACACTTCGCACACGATTTCTGAAAGAATGCCGAGAAATGCCAAAATCAAACAAACTGCTGATACCGTTGAAAGCTAATAGCATGTCGTTAACGGGACTAAACTGGCTATAATTGGTCTTATGATACGATGTTCGAAAAAGACTAGATCACGAAGTGCTTGAGGAGGGACATTTAAATCTAATTGTCCAAGCAAGTTGGAAGCATTGATACGACCCGATCAGAATCAAAAACAAAAAAGGCTAAAGCATTTGGTCTTCTCGAGTACAGAGTTTCTAGATTTGTTAGCTCACATCGATTTTCGTATCTAGGCAGGATAAAGGTTTTTCCTTTTGCAACGTAGATGACGAAGCCCATACAACACAAATGTACTCAATCCTTGATGCATGAATTTCGTAGCTTAAATACACTTTGGATACCATACAATTAATGTGTTCGTTGAACGTATGTCGTTCATCGAAAAGAACACCGCAATATCCCTAATCTGAGAAACTCTTACCAATATCTCATTACCAATGTAATGGTCAAGTCGAACCCAATACCATTTTCTATAAAAAGACATACATTTACATTTCAACACGCATGGAATTCAAGTTTGTTTCTTATGCATGTTACGAAGAACTCGAAGTCCAAATCACGTTGCAAACTGATCGAATACAAAATCGATAAACACGACAAAATTGCTTTAAATCATCTGCATACATTAAGCACACTGATGAAGTAGAAATAACATACTTGCAATGTCATTGATGAAAAACGTAAAAAGAAGATGACCTAGATGGTTACCTTGGGGTACGACGGCATTCACCATAAACTCACCGAGATCTAACACCAGCCAACAAGACAAATTGTGATAATAAGATAATAAGATCGAACCCAGGCAAGAAGTGAAGAGTGCATACCGATCAAGTAAAGCTTCTATAATAAGATAGAATGATTAACCCTATCAAACGCACTACTGAAATCTGTATACACCAAATCCACCTGCCCGTTAGTCTCGATCACATCAAGTCTATTCAATGGTGTCACAATTACTAAACCAAGAAACCCTGTAATTTGCAATCTTAAAATTTACAAAACTGGCTATACTGATGCATTCCTGTACAATTATATGGAAGGGCCAGAAGGACATGTAGCGGATACGGACTCGAGCATCATAATTCCAATGGGATCCAGCTCCCACTTCTTTCAGAGAGATAAGCAGAGAGACGAAAATCATTCACGTACGAATGATGCGATTATTATCAAAACATTGCATTTCACATAATATCTGCAATACTCACACTTCAAATTCGGCGATGATTTCTGTTACGATTCATAAAAAAATCATACACACGTGATACGTGTATTATAAACTCTTTGCTATACTCGTGATGGCATTATGAGTAAATCTTTTGTATATTATCATATTATCGACAGCCAATACGACATACAACAAAGCAAACGTATACAGTTATAAACAAAATATATGATTTATACACAAAACATCTACGTAAATATGCCCAAAGATTTGATTGAAAAAATCATCATTTTTAAATCGTGAGTAGAGGTAGATTAACTCTTCTTAGTGAAACATAGAGAATCGTGAAGAAACATCAGAACCTGTAGAAAGTTAAAAAGTTTGCTAACGGACCAGATAATAAAGCAACACGTTATCCTTCAAGGCCACTCAAATCAGCGGTGGCCTTAGAGAATACAGTCGGAGGAACAAACACCTACATAAAGCACAGGCTGTAGCATCGACAATGAGTGTGACAGATGCGGTGAAGAAGTCTGCCGAAGATTTAACATGTCATTGTACAATCTTTTATCATAAAGCTAAAAAAATTGTGTAGCAATAGGGGTGGAAATAACAGTTGAGTTGTAGAAGTTGTTATGGTCAGTACCGCCCAGTATGCTTAGTGAAGCAAGAAAGATTCCCAAACTTTTCGATATGTGCACTATTTAAAAACAAAAGGTTATAGTTGCACAAGTTTATCTCATCAGAATCCCCTAGTGCATAAAACACTTATGTTATGATATGTTCTAAAGAATATCTCACAAAGAGTATTCGTACGCAATAATCAACTAACATTCTTGTGATCATCTAATTGGGAATATTTGGGCGACAAGTTTCTACAGTGATATTCTTGCGAATAAATCTCAAGATTTATTAGAATATAGGAAATCAATAATTTATTGAGAATTATTTATGAGAACATTCGTGCGTAGCGTCGGTTAAAATTCGCTCAAGCGAACAATTCTCAATCTTAACCATCGCTCGAATATTCGTGCGAACTTAATTTGTTTGTGGACCGTCAGCTTTATTAGGACATTTTCCACTTGTCTTTAGAATTAGCGGATGTCTAAAAGTTTTTTGAATTTTTGTCTATTTTAGTTGAAAATTCATATTATAAAATTTTTGATTTTCGAAAAACTTTGTTCTTATGGTCAACTTTCAGAGCAAAACAATTTCTACTAATAGTTGACTCTTAAAATGGCTCTAAGAGTGAGAATAGGAAATTAGCCCAAAAATAGTAAAAAAATTTCCATTTTGGGCACAAACTTGCGGACCCTATAAGGTCTGATGAAGGCTTTTCTCATTAGACATCTTTGGTATTTGTAAAGCCACAATTCGCTTGATTTAGGCGTTAACAGTTTGGATCGTACCAAAGAATTATTAAAAATGTGGTAGTGAATGCTGGTCGCAGGGAGGCTTTTATCCGCCGAACATAAAGAAGTTCTTAAAAGGGGCTAAAATGCATTAAAATTGTTTTATCCGATTATCCGGCTGGGATTATTTTTTGTCCGAGTGTATTAACTGATATGAAACATTTTTGAAACTTTCAGGACTTTCGAAAATTTTACATCTTCGACGCAAACTAGTTGAAAAAGTGAAATATCTTCGAATTCCTAGGTCAGCGAAAACGGACATAAAGACCAATTACATTAGTCTCCAGATGGACCCGAGTGTTTCCCCACTCGGAACAGTTGTACAAACCTGGACTTAATTCCAACTGCTTTAAGTGCCGATTGACTAATTGACATCCTGGTAACATAGTTGCCCACTTCTTTGACAAACAAAACACAAGTCAGAATAGCGAATACGAATATCGTGACATATGGGCCCATTGTAAAAACTAGATTCTACCTCTTCACAGAAAATATCCGCTCCTGTATTAAAATCGTCATTAGGCACATCAATTAAGTCAGTTGACCTCACTGAAAGGGCAATTTCTGGCCCTTGAATGGCTTTTCGAAAAGACAATTTATGGGTTCCTAGTGGCATACATAACGGTGTTTTATGCCGCAACAGCTTATTGACAACATGATAACATGTTTCTAGACGTTTTCAAATGAAACGTGTGTGAAATGTTTTAATAAAACCATTAACATAACTTAACATAAGTATTGAATAGAAAACAAATCTGAAATGTTTCCATATATGGACTGCATACACCAGGGAAACATGTTCGGAATTTTGTAAAATATAAGGATGGCTATTAAACACACAATGAAAATACCCGACTTTTGTTTGACGATCTCTTTTTTTCCTAGCTGTAGTTCCAGTTCCAGTTTAAACTGAATTTACGGACACCTAAAAAAAACTGTGCACCACTAAATTTGAACCTCATTCGATAGAAACTTAGGGTAGCACTCAAACACCTATATTGAAAAAAACCTGACTTTTGTTCGACGATTTATTCTTCAAATTATCGAGCCAATTCTAGTTTTCACAGAAGTTGGTAATACCTAAAAATCTTGCGTACAACAATATTTTAGCCTAATCTGATGAAAAATTAGGATGGCTCTACAACAATTATATTGGTTTTTTTCGTGTTTTTGTAAATACTATATATCTATATATTTTTTAAGGTTCACTGGTTTTACAACTATACACGAACCGAATATGACGAGCCGCATTTGTGTGGTTAATATAAGAACTTTACTAAGGAGTGATCAATTTCATATGCATGTGAGGATAATATATTCGGATGTTGTTTGAGACGAATCTTAAAATTTCATAGAGTGAGTCTAAACTACATATCATAATAGAGTCTCGTATGTGCAGCGGAGGAACAATACCCTCTGCCTCGAGAGAATTGATAACCACACTACAGTGCTGTTGGAATTTCACACAGGTGAAAAGTGCATGGTCAATATTCTCATATGTTTGACATGCTTCAAATAAAGGACCGGGAGTGATGTTAATTCTATTGAGATGATCAGCCAGAGTCATATGGTTAGATAAAATCCGGCAAAAAAAGGTCGCCCCGGTCCTACTAGCCCTGAAATTCGGTCTTCTAAACCAACGGCAAAACCGAATGACAGTGCCTGCCCATATTTCCGCCGTCCCAGCAAGACTGCCATTCTGCTGCCAGACGAACTCCGGGGATACGAGCCGCATCATTAAGATCTAAAGGCAAGGGGATCAAAGAATAATTTAGTGAGGCCGCTTTAGCAAGGCTGTCTGCCATTTCGTTGCCAGAAATACCACAATATGATGGTACCCAGACCAAAAGAATATCGTATCCCGCGTCGGAAAGATTGTGAATAACCTGTCTGATCCTGTATTCATCTTAATTTTTACGAGCTTTAAGATCCCCAGTGGATTCCATTGCCTTTATGCAAGACAAGCTATCAGTGGCCACAAAATATCTTTCTTGAGTATGATGTGATAATATATGTTCGCAACACTTAAAAACTGCCCATAACTCGGCAGAATAAATCGAAGAGTGACCTGGCAACCCATACGATTCACGACATACTTCATCAAAAAGATAAGACAAGCCATGGTCTTGGAGCTATCCGTATAGAAGATCCCGGCAGGCCCATATGTTTCGCAGAGAAGGCGTAACATCCGAGGTGCTAAATGCGCGTACATATCCTTTGGTACATCTCGCAATTCATCCCAGATAAAAGTTATTATTTCACATTGAATCTAACGGAAGTCAAATCAATTGAAAAACACGGAAAGTTCTCCTGCCCCGGTAGATTAAAATCGATAACATTTTGAGATAAACGTGATAATATATATATTCATATATGATTCGGCTTTTTATTGCGGATTATGGCCAAGTTTTGCCACAGATCGCC